>CANXYC011638248.1:0-15033 GCA_948193065.1 Aleurites moluccanus
TGTAACAGCACAAACTTGGTACTCTTCAAAATTCTGAAGACCCATTTCCAAATATTTATAGAACTCTGGCATATATTTTGCAAAATCAGGACCAGATGCATAGGCAAGGGCTCCAATTGCTAGCATTGCCTCCTCATGCACAGTTGCACTTCTGCAAGCAAAAACCCTCAGGAAAAGCCCCATTATTTGGTCTGCATATTGCATGAACACCATCTTAGTAGGCTCTGTAGAACCTAACTTCTGAATGATGACTTGTAAACACCCGCAAAGAAGGCCTTGCAACTCTCCCTGTTTCTTCCTCTCATCAGAGGCAAGCTTCTGCCCTTCAAGAGTTGTGTGAAGCTCTGTCATGATGACAGGTACAAGCTGCAACACCAAGGGCAATGTTTCATCAGTTGAGCACCTCACAACTTCATTCAGCGTTTCATATGCAGCAGTCCTCAACCGGGACTCTCTAGCATCTTCCCTGTGGGTAACAGTTAGAAGAGCATGCACTATTTCCTGGAAATAAGGTGTCAAGGGAGATGATGGGCCTGACTCTTCATAACCTTGGGCAAGGAAATAGAGGGCACCGCATGCCTTCTCAGCCACATTTGGAACATCCTTCATACTTTGGAGCAAAACTGTTATGATCTGTTGGCAATTCGCTTGAGTAATTATGGGTGTATCCATAGTTGAACCATGAAGAAATTCAAAGATTCGTCCCAAAGTCCAAGCAGTAGTGTCCTTCACATGGCTATTTGGGTCCTTTGTTAAAGCAGTGAGCATGAAATTTAATGCAACATTAACAAGAGGTGTCAACTTGTCGGGGGAAGGACCCTCCAAGATTGAGCCAAAAGCATATGTTGCTGCCTCCCTTTGCCTCCAATCTGGTTTTGTTATATTTTCTTCAATGAATGGCATAACAAGTGTCACAATATCATCCCCCACAGTCCTTGCAACCAAACCAAGGCATGTACCACCTGCCATTGCAATGTTCCAGGCCCCTTCATCCTGATCCTGATCCTCCTCTTGCTTAAGGAGGGTCTCCAACAACATTGGGACAAGAGCAGGGAGTGCCTGCTTGATAAAATAGAAACAAGGGATTTCAGAATCCCCAGTGAAATCACCACCATATTCTTCCAAGATGTCTATCTCCTCGTCACAAATTGAACTCCAAAACTCAATTGCCTGAAGAGCCACAGGTTCCTCATCTTCCCTCACAGCCTTTGCTGTAATGTTAAAGATGTCTTGCATATAAGGGGCTAATTTCTCATAATACATTGATGAAATGGAGACCAAACATTCAAAAGCCGCTTGCCTCAACTTCACTTCTGAAGACAAAGTAGCCTCGCACACAACTCTCATTATATAGTCGCGCTCCATATCATTGCTAAAATTTGCTTGAGCAAAGCCTAGAGCATTGTACAGTGCTCGAGTAGCAATGAGCCTCACATCATTGTTAGCTTCAGATGCATTCATACCTTGAACTACAGCAGTAAGAATTTTATTTACTTGATCTTGATCCACGACATCAGGAGAGATTTCCTCGCACAAATATCCAAGAGTCTCCAGTGTCGCTTGCTTAACATGAGCAGGTAGCTGGTGAATATTAGACAAAAGTAACCCTATCAACTCAGGCCACTGTTTCTGAGGTAGCTCAATGCCAGCAACCTTGGCAATTACTTGAGAGGCAGTTGACCAAGCATCAGATACTGGGGAAGAGAGGGTCTTAAGCAGGCATGTCTTTATCTGGCTCTTCATAGCAGCATCGAGTGACAACCATCTCTGAACAAGCTCAAATTTTCTATGCTGTTCTTTCGCATCCAAGGCATTCTTTAATATTAGACCAGCTAATTTACGACTATCAACAGGCTTATCATCATTAGCTAGCTCTCCAGACAGTGATAACAGAAAAAGAGGTAGATTTTGCTCCTGAAACTGTTTCAAGCTTTCCTCTGCATGTTTCCTCACATTTCCATCTATCGATTGTGCATTCAAAAGGACTTGTGTAACCTCCATTGCCATAGTTTATCTGAAAGTATCGAATATGAAATAGTCATTCATAAAACACTAGGTCCATATAAGATATAGCTCTACCACTCAACCGAACAGCAGATCCAATTAACAAATCAGAAATTTAAAAATGAAACTTCGAAAGGGCATGAGAAAAAAAATTAAAAGGAGAAAAGTTTGAATGCTATCCTTTTTTTATTCAGTAAGCTCCACAAACCCCTCTTCCTCTACTTCTGCCCAAGGTTTCTTAACATTGATTTATTCAGTCAACTTGGTTTTATGCTTAATTATATTCTATTATTATCCTACTTTGTGAGATTTTCAATTATTATTTTCAACAAATTGAATATGTAAAAGCTTATTTCTCTGCATTCTTAGTAAGATCCAAAACCAACCAACACAGATTAATATACTAAACCTAAGCTTAAAAAAACTAAAATAATCTCAATTTAGTCATTACTATAACCAAACAAAATCCCACTAACATGTACTGTTGAATTAACTATCCAAATCACTGGCTATCACTTGAATTAAACTAATAGCATTTAGCAAAAACAGTAAAGTAAACAAATCAATACTGCCACTCAAAATCGAGCATTCTACTCACCAAAAAAAAAGTCATTGATTAAAAATAATTTAACACTAAATCAAACTAACCGCCATTAAGAAACAATCTGATAAATTCCAAAAAAAAAATTCGCAAATAATTAATAGAAAACAGATCATCGATATTATACATTGACAACAGAAATTGAAGAGTGAATCTAATCAAAATAAGATTGGAAGATCAAATATCCAAATCTATTGGAATAAAAAAAAAAACCCTAAATAACAGCGATAATACGAACCTGAAAGAGTAACGAAACTGATGTAGAGAATATAGGGAAAGATCAAGAAGAGTGAAACGGCGCCACTCCAACCCTAGCACACACTGTGAAACAAAGAGAGCGAGAAACAGGAGGAGGAGGAGGAGGAGGAGGAGAAGAAGAGTGCGAGTATTGGTTATATTATGGAAATTATTGGTTGCTGAACGCTCCATGGTGTGAGTATTTATCGGGTCCCACTTTTGTGGTTGTATATGAATTGATCATAAGCTGAAAAAGTTCGGACGATTGAGATTTGATATTGTTTTTATTGTAAGTAAATTATCGTACGATGATTTTCCGCCGCTTGATTAAGAGAAAAAGTAAGGTTTACTTGTGGGTCCCATCAGTATTATTTTCATATATGGTCAACGGATCTTATGTGTAATTTCTGTTTATTAGGTTACATTTGAATCCTTTGATTCCAAGTACTTGAAAATTAAGACTTGTGGCTAAGGTTACTTATCAATTATTATTTATTGTGATGGCAGTCTATTTATTTGGTAAGTTAATACCACTTTTAAATACAGATGTTTCGATTTTTTTTTTTAATTGAATAATTGAATCAAACAAATATAAATATTTTATTATAATTTTAATTTTCAATTTATTTTCATATTAAATCGAATAATATTAAATTAATTTACACTATATTAAATAATATTACATTTAATTTTGACCATATAATTTCGTACAAGTTTAAGTTTTAAAAAATTTAGTTAATACATTGAAGAAAAAAAATAATTTTTTAAAACTCAGCTTTTATATATATATATATATATATATATATATATATTGAATTGAATATTAAAAATATAAATTCTTTAAAATAAAAAGTAACACAAATTAAAGTTTTACAATAAATCAAATGGTGAATCCTCATTATCATCATCACTGAAGTTATATTTAATTTAATTTTATCAAGAAATTTATTTTATTTAAAAATAAATTTTAAATAATATTCATTATATTTAATATATTAAATAATAAACATAGAATTCATTTAAAATGAAATGAATATTTTATTTGATATAATTTTAGAATTCATTCCATTTGGTTAAAAATACTCCTATAAAATGAATATAAATAAGTAGTTATTATAGTAAAACCTCAATAAATTAATATTCAATAAATTTATAACATTCATTATATAATAATTTTTTTAGATTCCAACTTAGGTTAATGAACTAAATTAATAATTTTGATAAATTAATAAGATAATACTTTTTTTAAAAATTGATACATAATTATATGGTTTCATTTATATTATAAATTAATAATTCGTCATTAATAATTTATCAATATTACATATATAATATACTAGTTATAATTTTTTATTAAAATATGAGTCAAATATCCCATCTCTAATTTTTCTTATTGTATCTAGAAGTTTTAGAGTTGAACACTTGAATTATAATAAAATTTTATGAAGTGTTGTTGATGCTTTAAGTGCTTCCTTATGTGTAATAGGCTCAAAAACTATTAATTCATATTTAATTTATCATTTTTTTTAATTCATATTGAATTGATTATAAATTTGATAAAATATAATAATTTTTTACTTGATTAAATATTATTTGTTAAATTATAAATATTTTCTTTAAATTAATAAATTATTAATTTATCAATTAATTAATATATTTTTTAGTTAATAGAATTTGTTAGTCCCAACGTTATTTATTTATAAATATTTTAATATATTTATAAATATTTATAACGGATGTCATATGTAAAATATTAGAATTAACAAGAGTATTTTAGTCTTTTAAAATTTATTAACTTAAAATTATGAAATTCATTTAAAAATATTAATTATTTTGATAGGATTTAATTTAATTATTTAAAATTTTAAAAAAATTTAAATTTAAAATAAATATAAAATTATAGATCTACAAATAAATTTCAAAAAATTTTATAAAATTTATTTGATTTTTATATCAAATAAGGCATAAAGAACTGTTGCTAACATAAAAGGTGAAATCGCGAGAGTCAATACCCTAAATTTAATCTTTACGCCATAATGGAAGCAAAACCTCATTCTTAGAATTGTTAATCATATGGTTGGGTAAAGCTTGTATTAATCTAAATTCCTAAATAGAGAAGGAAGAACAAGAAATTTTATTGCACAAATTATTGTCATTTAACATTTTTCTTTTCAATAAAATATGTGAAAATATACACGTGTTTCTATTGTAAATGAAATTTTATTATTTTATTTTATTTTTATATAATATTAAAAATTAATTAATTAATTAATTAATAATTTAATATAATTTAAATTACACCAGGAATACCTGAAAAATAAAATAAAAAATTTAAATTTTATGATTGATTTAGGATAAGGAATTATAATTGAAATTGAGATTTTCAATTCTAATTTCAATTCTTTAAAATTAAAATTCATTAGAATTGTGTTGTGTTTCACAAATAAAATTAAAATTAAATAAAAATTAAAGATAGTGGACGTGGCAATGGAAGTGGCGATTATGATAGGAATAATGATGATGTACCGCTTGCGTTAATAATGGTAATGGTGGTGGTGATGGCAATAATCCATCAGCAGTGGTGGTGGTGGACAATGGTGATAGAGGTGGCGATGATGGACAGTAGTGGTGAAAGTGGCGGTGACAGTGATAATTGTGAAATTATTTTTCTAATTATATTACTATTTTATGAAATTATAGGTAGATTTTAATTCTAATTCTAATTGCTCTATTAAACATTGAAATTAAAATTAAAACTTTCAATTCTAATTTTAATTTTAATTATAAATTCTCCAAACCAACTTAAAATTTTTTTTTTTTAAATGATCACAAAAGAAAAATTTTTCTTTTAGATGAATACTTAAAGTATCATTTTTTTTTAATTGACAGCTCACAAGAATATTCTTATTGAAAATCTGTTGTGAAAATGAATACTTAAAATATTTTTTTTTTTCATCGACAGCTCACATGAAAATTCTTATTGAAAATCTGTTGTGAATTGTTATGTCACTTCCCATCACTGATTAAGCATGCTACATAGGAATCACATTAGCTAAATTTTAATGATCACATAAAAAAAATTAAAATTTAATATTTTTAGGGTCATTTATATTTTTGCCTTTTCATTCTTTTAAGGGTTAATTATTATAAGACCCCTGTATTTTGACCGATTATACTAAAAAGTTCTTATATTTTTAAAATTATATCAAAAAATTTTTACATTTTAACTCTGTTATACTATTAGGTCCTTCTATAAAAGAATTTATGTTTTTTCGTTACAAAGTCAATTTTTGTTAAATTATTTTATTTTAATATCAAAAATACCCTTAAGAACAATTAACTTAATAATATATAATATTAAGAAGTTGTAATATTCATTGTTTTTCAGCCACACCCTCATTCCTTGTCTTAACCCTCCTCCTCCACCACCAGAACTAACACCACCACCAGATCCACCACCGACAGCACCACCACCGGACACACCAGCACCATTTCTCTCTCCTTGTCTTCCCATAAAAATTGGGCAACACTATCTCCTTATCTCCTTGTCTTCTTGTCTTCCCACTAGAACCGGGTACTTAACAAATCGGGCAGGACGATGTGGGACTTGAGGCAGCAAAGTCGAGTTTGGGTCTTGACATCGAAGACATGTACAAGACCGAAAAGATCATAGGCAACGATAGGAGACCCATCAAAGCGAAACGAGCAAGATTTATACAATGATAAATGCTGGTTCTAGTTCTAGTTAAAATTGGGATCTTTGAGCTCTACATCAGTTGAATCAAACCCTTATTCAGTGCCATCACTGTTTCTTTTCTCATCGCTTAATTGCTTTGGAGTTTCATGAAAAGAACCATTGAGAGAATGGAGCTCATTTATTAAATCTGTAGTTGCTTTAATCGTCCATTCTACTACTTTACTTGGTTGCAGGTATAATCTTATATGACCACAATAGAAAACAATATCAAATCAGATAATCAAGCTCAGGAGTAGAGCCAAAGTTGTGTATGTGTTAATGAATGAAAGATGGAAAATGAGGCCTATAAGAATGATGGTTTGAGTCTTTGTTTCATGAGAAACATGGATCACTTGGGTCGGTGGTGGATAATCAAGAGAGGGTCTAATTATTGTTTGTGGGATGTGTGATACACATAGGTTTCTTGAAATTATGGAGGTGGCGGACGTAAATATTCATTGTCTATGAGACATGGTGGTGGTGGTTATGGAGCAGTTTCGGGTGGTGGATAGTCTTTCCTTCTCTCTTACTTGTCATTATTTCTCTGGTAGTAGTGATAGCCAAAGAGAAAGCCATTGAAAAGGTTGGATCTCCTTTTTGCAAGATGATTGAGATTTTTGGGTTTGAAATTTTTTTTGGGTTTAAATTTGTTCAATTGATTGATTTTGAATTTAATTGATAGTTTAATTGATTTATATTATATAATATTAAATTTGGTAGTGGTGGTGGTGTGGTAGTATGATGGTGGTGAAGATGAAATTTTGGTGTGCTTGAAAGTGGTGACATTTGAGTGAAAATTAAATTAAAAATGTAGGTATTTTGAACTTTTTACATAAATTTAACGGATTTTCTAACAGAAGCACCTCGAATTTCAACGAAACCAAAATGCATGGACTTTTTAGTATAATTTTGAAAATACAGGGACTTTCTAATATAATCGGCTAAAATACAGAGATCTCATAGTAATTAACCATTTTTTAATTATTTTTTCATTTCAAAATATTATTTTAATTTTTTAAATGAAAATATTTTCTAATTTAAAATTTATTTTATTTTATAAAAAACTATAAATTAATCCTTGAATTTTGTCCTAAAAAATAAATGAGTTCTTGTATTTTAAAAAATTAATTATCACATCTATATATCTTTATTCCATAGTACAATTTAGTCCTTATATCTATTTTTTATATTTTTCAGTTAAAATTAAAAAAATAATTAAAATATATATAAAAAATAATTTTATTCATACAATACCCCTCTATCTCTCTCTATTCCTCTCAGTCCCTCTATCCTTGTATACAATCACTGCACATAATTAGGCTTGTTAAGATTATCATTCAGTAACCTAATAATCCAATTCTCAATTCCTGATATATAAACGTTCTACAATTTCCCCCAAATCATATTCACCCATTCCATCAACTCTTTCCTCTACAAATCCATCTTCGAGAATAAGGAAAAGCTCTTGGAAACTTATGTTATGGCCCATGCTGTCCACTAGTGCTGGAGATTTTGGGTGTCTTCCTTAAGGTCCATAACTTATCGAAAGCTAATTCTAAAAAAAAGATGAATAACCTAATAATCTTTTGATTAGTTGAAGATAATGGTATTGGGTATATAATTCCTAATAGAGTCCTTTGTTGGAGGGAATGATTCAAAACGTGTAAATAACTAGCTGTTATTAGTATTTTTTGTGATAGCTGATGTGTAGGATAGCAGTTATTGAGTATACCTGTAGTTGCTGATTTTTAGGAATATTAGTTATTGAGTTATAGTAGCTATAGGGATTTGTTATTTGTATTTTTTTTAGTATTAATATCTATTGTATCAGCTGCATCTTATGTAGCAGTTTCTTCTATAAATAAAGATTAACAACTTTCTCTTGTTCATTGTGTAATATCTTCTCTGCAAGTTACTTATAGCCTTTGTTTGTTAATTTTTTTTTGTTTTTTTAAAAAAGCTCCAACATTGTGGTATCAGATCTTGGCTTGAAAAAAAATCATGGCTTTCCTAGGAACTACATCACAGCAGCCGATGATCCCAATATTCAAAGGAGAAAATTTTGATTTTTGGAGAATCAAAATGAGAACTCTTTTCAAGTCACAGGAGTTGTGGGAAGTGGTTGATGAAGACTATAAAGAGATTGATGATGAAAGTAAAATGAGAGAGAATAGAAAAAAAGATGCAAAAGCTCTCTTCTTTATCCAACAAGGGCTGCATAAGACAATCTTCTCCAGGATATCAACTGCAGAAAGAGCCAAGCAGGCTTGGGACATTTTGAAAAATGAATTTCAAGGCTTCTTTAAGGTAATGACTATCAAGTTACTGTCCTTGCATAGAGAATTTGAAACATTATTTATGCAAAATAATGAATCAATTCAAGTTTTCTTGTTTAAAACAAACACTATAGTCAATCTTATGAAATCCTATAGAGAACTTGTCCTTGATAAAACGTTTGTAGCTAAAATTTTAAGAAGCTTAAGCTCTAAGTTTGATCATGTTGTTGTTGCCATTGAGGAGCCTAAAGACCTATCTGTATTGATTGTTGATGAGTTAATGGGTTCTTTGCAAGCTCATGAAGAGAGACTGAATAGAACACAAGAGAAAAATGAAGAGAAAGCCTTCCATATCAGACAGGCAAACCAAAAAGGGGGAAGCAGTAGAGGCAAAGTCTTTAGAGGATTTAGAGGTAGAGGGAGAGGTAGAGGATGGATTGAGCAGCGAAAATGTTACAGCTGTGGCAAAAATAGACATCTGGCAAAAGACTGCAAGAACAATCAAGTGGAGTTTGCTGAAGAAGCAGAAGTTGAGGAAGAGAATTACCTATTCATGGCTCTTTTGGATCATGACAATGAAGAGAAAGCTGTCTGGTTTATACATAGCGGTTGCTCTAATCACATGAAGGGTTCAAAAAACATGTTTAAAGACCTTGATGAGACTCAAAGAAGAATCATAAGACTGGGAAACAACAAGAAAATCCAGGTGGAAGGAAAAGGTATAGTGGATGTCAAAACTAATTCTGGTAAAAATAAATTAATATCTAATGTGTTGTATGCATCAGAATTAACTCATAATTTGCTTAGTGTTGGTTAGCTTATGTCTAGTGATTTTTCCATTTAATTTGATGAAAATGTATGCATTATTACTGAGAAAAAGACTAAACAAGTCTTAGCTAGAGTAAAAATGGCTGAAAATTATATGTTTCCACTTGTAATTAGCAAGTTAGAGACTCAATCGTTTGTTGCAATATCTAAGAATGTCTCTTAGTTATGGCATCTAAGGTATAGACACTTAAACACTAACGGTTTGAGATTGCTAAGCCAGAAGGACATGGTTCAAGTTTTGCCAAAAATTGAAACACAAGACTCAATGTGCGAAGGATATGCATATGGAAAAATCAACAGAAGGTCCTTTCCAGTTGGACAAGCATGGAGGGCCTCAAAGCCACTTGAGCTGGTACATGCTGATCTTTGTGGTCCTATGAGGATAGATTCCTTTAGTGGCAGTAAATATTTTTTGTTGTTTGTTGATGATCACAGCAGGATGAACTGGGTGTATTGCCTTAAGCATAAGTTAGAAGCGTTTGAAGACTTCGTGAAATTCAAAGCTCTTGGATAGAAGCAAAGTAGTGACATGAAGATATTGAGGACTGACAGAGGAAGTGAATTTATGTCTGCAAAATTCATTAACTTCTGTGAAAAGCATGGCATACATAGAGAGCTCACGACCCCATATACACCAGAATAGAATGGGATTGCTGAGAGGAAAAATAGGACCATAGTTGAAATGACAAGGAGCATGATGAAAACCAAAGAGCTACCATATTGTTTTTGGGCAGAAGCTGTAACAACTGCAATTTATTTGTTAAACTTGTCTCCTATGAAAGTTGTACAAAACGAGACTCCATTTGAGGCCTAGTGTGGTAAGAAACCTTCAATAGATCATCTAGGAATATTTGGTTGTATAGCTTATGTATTTATTAACTCTCACGATAGGCATAAATTGGATAAAAGGTCCATGGAATGTGTTTTCATTGACTACTGTACTCATTCTAAAGCTTATAGATTATATAATCTTGTGAGTGATAAAATGATAGTGAGCAGAAATGTTATGTTTGATGAAAAAGAGAATTGGACATAGGAGAACAAATGCAAACAGCCTAGCCTTATGCTACCAGAAGAAGAGGAAAGTTCCAACAATGAGTCAAGTGAGCCTCAAGCATCAAGTCCCACACTAGCAGGACCATCTAGCATTTTGGGGTCCTCTCAAACAAACAATTCAGTTTCTACTCAACCTTCCAGCAGCTCAGGTTCATCTAGCAACAATTCAAGTCCTCCCCGCAACAATGACGATAATGAGACACCTCCTAGAAAAATCAGATCCCTTAAAGCAATATACAAATCTTGTACTTTTGCTCTTTATGTATCTGACCCTATTACCTTTGAGGAAGCTATAGACAAATCGAAATGGAGAACTGCCATGAAAGAAGAGATGTCAGCCATAGAGAAAAATGAAACATGGGACCTGGTGGATCTTCCACAAAACAAAAGGCCAATTGGGCTGAAATGGATTTTCACGACAAAGTACAACTCAGATGGAACATTGAAAAAGCAAAAAGCAAGATTGGCGGTGAAGGGCTACTCATAGAGACAAGGTATTGACTTTGAGGAGACTTTCTCCCTAGTTGCTAGGTTTAAAACAATCTGAATTATTCTATCAATTGCTACCTTTTTAAAGCTATGTGTTGATGTTAAATCAACTTTTTTAAATGGAGACTTGAGTGAGGAGGTATATGTGGTGCAACCTGATGGGTTTGTGCAACATAAGTGGCCTGACAAGGTATATAGGCTCAAGAAGGCCTTGTATGGGCTAAAGCAGGCACCCAGGGTCTAGTACATGAAGATAGACATCTACTTCTTGCAGTATGGATTTAAAAGGATAGATAATGAGCCAACTGTTTATGTGAAAGATTGTGGAAAGGGAGAGTTTTTGTTAGTTTGCATATATGTAGATGGTAAGATTTACTTAGGCACTAATAGTCATTTGATTGTAAATTTTAAAGCGAAGATTATGGAGAATTTTGAAATGACTGATCTTGGCAAGCTCCATTATTTTTTAGGTATAGAAGTTAAGCAAACAAATGATGGCATCTTTATTTCCCAAAAGAAGTATGCCATTGACCTGTTAAAAAGATATGGCTTAAATGATTGCAAGGTGGCAGATACTCCTATGAATACAAATGAGAAATTGCAAGTGAATGATGGTAAAGATACTACTGATGGGAAGTTGTTCAGAGGATTAGTTGGAGGATTAATTTATTTAATCCATACTAGGCCTGATTTGGTGTTTGCAGTAGGCATGATATCAAGATTCATGCATAATCCTTCAAGACATCACTATAGCGTTGCCAAAAGAGTGTTGAAATATGTTGCAGGAACATTGAACTTTGGCATCTGGTATAATCGGATAACAGATTTCAAGCTAGTAGGGCATTCTAACAGTGACTGGGCTGGCTTAGTAGATGATAGGAAGAGCACTACAGGTTTTTGCTTCAGTCTTGTGTCTAGTATTGTGATTTGGAGGTCTAAGAAGCAATCGATAGTAGCCCTCTCCTCTTGTGAAGTAGAATATGTAACTGGTGCTGCAGCAGCTTGTAAAGGAATCTGGTTGAGGAAATTGCTATTTGATCTAGGAATAATGCAAGTGGGAGCTACTGAAATCATGAGTGATAGTAATTCTGCAATTACAATAACCAAAAATCATGTTTTTCATGGGAGAGCCAAGCACATTGAGATAAAACACCATCTTATTAGAGAACTAGTTACCAATGGTGAGATTTGTCTCAAGTTCTGCAAATCAGAGGAGCAAATAGCTGATATTTTTACTAAGGCATTACCCTTTTCTCAATTTTATTATCTTAGAAGCAAATTGGGTGTATGTGAGTTTGAATCAAGAGGGGGGTGTTGGAGGGAATGATTCAAAACGTGTAAACAACTAGCTGTTACTAGTGTTTTTGTGATAGCTCATTTGTAGGATATCAATTATTAAATATATCTGTACTTGTTGATTTTTAGGAATATTAGTTATTGAGTTATAGTAGCTGTAGGGATTTGTTATTTGCATTTGTTTTAGTATAAATATTTATTATATCAGCTGCATCTTATGTAGCAGTTTCTTTCATAAATTTTCTCTTGTTCTTTCTGTAATCTCTTCTTTGCAAGTTATCTATAGCCTTTGTTAATTTTTTTTTTTAAAAGCTCCAACATCCTTATCTTGTCGAGCATGGGATCTTCTTGGAAACCAGTGAAATTGGGACCCGTTTGGATGGAAGATGTTGATGATTCTTATAAAATCTCTTGTGCAACACTCTTCAATTCATTAAAAATCCATCTGAAAATGAGGTTTTTGTACCAAGCATTAGGTGAAATGGAAAAATCAACAACATTGGAATTACGGTTGTTGCCATTTGTGGGGATAACACAAGTGCAGAAAGAGATTTTAATAGGAAAATCGTTGCCGTGTTTTTTTCCTTTTGTTTCATTTGGAGAAAGGAATTGATGATCGGTAACTGTGACTGAAGATTTTACAAGGGTAGATTTAAGGAAATGAGAAATCAAAGGTGGAAAGAGAGAAAGAAGAAGAAGTGGTTTTCGTATTTATTTAGGATGATCAAACAGAATCGACTTCATTATTTTGCAAAAAAATTATAGTGAAAGCAGATTAAGCCCAAGAACGATGACTCCCGTGGCAATGATATTGGCCTCAGGAGATTCTACTAGGACTATGTAAGCTGAAGCTTTTTTTAAATAAATGAAAGACTAGATTGAAAGCCCGGTCTTTTTTATCTGAAGTTATTTTAAGGGCGTTTTAGCCATTTCACATAAAATATAACAAAAAAAGTAAAAAAAAAAAAAAAAAAAACAGATGAAAAGACTTGATAATACCACGAAATGAAAATGCATTAACGTAGTCATTAATTTTTCAAATTACAGGAAGCTCTGCAATCATCAGAGAAGCTCTCTGAAAGCAAAGTCCGTGAAACAAACAAATAGATGTGAAGAAAGAGGAGACTCAGATCAGAGATGCCCTTGTATTGGACAACAAAGAAAAACCACCACAAAATGGCTGCAAGTAAGAGCTGCCACGCTGGTATAAGAGCTGCCACGAGGGTATTTCTCTTTGAGTCTGACTTTGGGTTCACTGAGAATATCATCATAGCCTCGCCAGCCCCATAAACAAACAAAGAAATGGAATATATATATATATATATATATATATATATATATATAAGGGTTGTTGCTATTTGCTAACCAAAAGAAGTGCAATCAGCGGCTCCGCTTCCGATCAGAGAGGGCAGAGTCAACCACCCTCAAACCTCCGCCTCTCTCTGAAAGCAAAGGAACCCACTAAACTCTAATATATCAAACTGTAGTTTCACATATACATGCATGTTTTATGCTCACAAACATAGGTATAATGCCGGATCAATTATTAATTTGATGACAGTAGCCCATTTAATAGATTCTTGCAGGGGCACAATAGCCAAACAATAAAGAAGATGTAATTTAGAAGAAGGAAACAAAAATTGCAGTATATGGTGCGAATTTGTACCTGCAATAGGAGGCACGGATTCGCCTTTTGTCAGATAGAAAAGGGAACATCATAAAGATGGCTGCAACAAAGAGCCTCAAAGAAAAATCAGAAGCTCGAAGTCACCCAGCCAAAATGCATTCTGTTCCCTAAAATCTCTGATTTTCACAAGAAAAAAACCATCATCACGGCCTAAAAAAAAAACAAAAAACAAAACATACATACAGAGACAGGGGTTAGCTCTGCAATCGATTGGAGAATCTCTCTGAGAGCAAAGCCGTGAAACGAACAAAGATATGTGAAGAAAGAGAAGACTCAGATAAGAGATGCCCTTGTATCGGACAACAAAGAAAAAATGCCACATCATGGCTGCAACTAAGAGCTGCCCCGCCAAGAAATCGGGTATTTCTCATTGAGTCTGATTATGGGTTCACTGAGAATATCATCATAGCCTCGCCAGCCCCATAAACAAACAAAGAAATGGAACGTAGATAAGGGCTGTTGCTATTTGCTGTTAGGAAAATAAACAATTAGGAAGCTTTGAGGCGTGTTAGAAACACTGTCTTTTAAGTGTTAATGCCTCCACTTTCTAAGTTGCTACAGGATTTTAATGGCAGTACACTCTCAGGATACAACAACGCAAATCTTGAAATCTACAAGCAGCAAACTTGGAGATTTCCTTTAGTGAATTGTATCAGAAAGAGAAAGAAAAAACAGAAGGAAGAAAAATTATTTTCTTGGCCTGCAGAAGTCTATTTTTATAGACTTTAAGACACTCTTTCAAACAGACACAATGTTTGAGTTAAAACTAATAACTGCTTAAAGCAGTTTCTTTTGTCTCCATTCAAACAGTCACAATGTTTGA
>CANXYC011638269.1:0-12466 GCA_948193065.1 Aleurites moluccanus
AAGTCTACAAAATCTTTGTGCTTGCTTCCTATCTTCTAGTACTTCAGGAAAGTTAATAAGTTTTTCAGAAAATGTGGCTTTGTATTCCATTCCTAAAAAATTTATATTTTTCTTAAACCATCATATCTTTCTTTCAGATAAAATCATACCTTCATATTTAAAGATATCAGTCAGTTGTACAAGGTGACTCATGTGTTCTTTTTCATTATTATTAAAAACTAGCACATCGTCTATATAGACCACACAAAATTTTTTCAATGCTTTAAAGGCATTATCCATTTTGCGTTGAAACACGCCAGGCCGAATGGCATTACCAACCATTCATACATCCCTTAAGGTGCATTGAAAGCTGTAAGGGCTACAGAGTCTTCTTACATCTTTACTTGCCAATAACCACTTTTTAGATCAAATTCAGAAAAGATAGAAGATTGTTTAAGACTTACCCTATCTATGACATCTCTTGCTGTAGGGATCTTATAACTATCATCCTTTGTTGCTTTATTTACCTGACAATAGTCTATAACTATTCATGCTTTTTCCCGTACCTGCTCTACATGGTTTATTACCATAAAGGTTGGACTAGAATATGGGCTATTACTATCCCTAATCAAATCTTTTTCGAGCAATTCAAAAATCTGTTTGCCAAATTCCTCTATCATCTCATTGATATATGTTATATTTCTAGTTCTGATGATAGTGCTGGGATCTTTCAGCTCTAATTTAGTAGTTATGCCATTTAGCACCCATAACTTTAGCGAATCTTCACTAAAATTATCAGCTAATTTTATAAGAATCTTATTCCACTTAGTTCCTTTCAGTTGGGACTGTGTAATAGGCTTTTCTATCACCCCTTGTGCTTTAAAACACAATTCTTCGTACCAAGAGGTAACCTTTGACTCTTGGTCAAATAAATAATCTAGCCAAGTTTCACCACGCTGAGCTCGCACTCTGAATACTTGTTCACATGGTATAGATCCACACAACTTTAATAATTTAACTGGATAAAAACTAAATTTTAATTTATTTTTTGGATTTGTTAGAGATGTGATTTTTACACCTCCAATCGAGATGTAATCATTGTCCTATACAAAGGGTATGTTGCCCCTTTAGGAAAGCATTTCCTAAAATGATATCTGCATCTAGATCAGAGAATGCCAAGACCTTATCAATAGTAAACTTTTGTCCACTTATGATAACAGGAACTTGTTTTGCAAATTGTGTCACCAAGTTCACTTCTCCACCTGCCATACGTAATATCATAGGTTGGGTTAATGGTTTCCACCAATCATCAGGGAGTGCATTGGGTCTAGCACTAGTTATTGTTGCACTTGTGTCAACTAACGCAACCAAAAAGTAATCATAATTACCAGAAAATTTAAATGTTAAAGAGATGTATGTACTCAAACTTGATTCTTCAGTACTAAATATCTTTGATGATGCCATGGTATAAGGACATACCATTGTCCAAACTTCCTCGAAAGGAATTGACCGTTGCTGAGAAATTTTTTGTATTTCTTTTACAATCTCAAGGACTAGTGTTGAATGCTTAACCATCCTTGCATTTCCCCTAATTTCTTCATCTTCGTATATAAGTAAGCTTATAGTCCTGTATCCTACAATGGTTCTACCATCAGAAGATGATTGTGTATCTTCCTCCTAGACAGGTGTCTTAGGAACTTCTTCTCTAATTACTGATGAAGTGGAATCACTTCTACGTAATCGAGGGACATGATATGATATCTTAGGAGGATCAGAAATTCTAAGATTTCTCATAGGCTCATCTAGGTTTAAGGTGATATTTTTACCCCTTTGTGTGATTTGAGAGGAACCTATTGACCTTGATGCCTCTGCTGGTTCTTAAAGAACCCAACTCCTATGCCAGGATAACTCTAGAGGATTAATTTCTTTTCTATGGAACTGCCTATAGTTATCTGAACCTTTATCGAATAACTCTGTAATTTTAGAGATATTCTTCACTCCAAGATTGGTTGTATTATTCAGTCTAAAAATTATCCTAGTGTGATATGTTAAATATTTAGCCTGGAAATTCATTCTATTCATATTCATAGATTTAAACCTTAGTGATAAAGAATTACCCAAACACTTATCCTTTACTGACATCATATAGTTAGGATAAGTCTGGAACCAAACTAGACTATGTGTAAGGTTAGTCTAGACCCCTTATATTAGCTGGTCTTGGAACAAATTCTATCTTTTGTCTAATACAACTGCTATTACATGACTATCAGTTGGCAAATTGAACAGCGCTATTAATCCTACCTAGACAAGACAATATGAATATATTAATATGTTCCTTTTGATTTAGTTACCAATTCCCTTATTTTTTGTAAATTAATCAAAGGTACATCTAACTTTTCTAGTTTTGTACTAGAAACTTGAGCTGTAGATTCTGAATGGGAGACATCTACTATGGACCTAAACCTGAATTTAGATTTGTTGTAAATAGTACTGATGTCTACCTTTGGGAGTTTCCATTCTAGGCAGCTTTTGGACAGATCATTATACTGGAAAGATTCTTCCTACACTAGAGAAGTATCTAAGGGGATCATCTCTTCATCTACGGTCCCTTATTCCATATTTATCATGAATAGTTGGGCTGTCCAAAGATCATATTCATCTATATCAGTTTCATATTCAAAAACTACTTCATAAACAGAATCTATTTCAGAATCTATGTTAGAATATTCATCTTCTTCTATTGGCTCATAGACAAGATTCTCATCTTCGAAGAAAATTCTTCTAAGATTTTCTTTTCGCATCCTTTTTTGTGGACAAGCATTTGCTTTGTAATCTTTTGAACCACAAATCTAACAATAAGAACATCTACTAAGTGGTTTCCCTTGTGGGCACTTAAGGGCTCTACCATATTTTTTCTTAAAGGCTTCTATTTTATCTTTATCCCTAAGGTTGGTTCTCCTTCTAATAAACCTAGAAGGTTTATTAAATCTCTTTTTGTTGCTTCTATCATTTTTCTATATTCTTCTTTTTCTATATCCTTTAAACCTTTTCTTTTTGGTACCAGAAGAAGAAAATCCTGCTTCAAATATTTTTCCTATTCCTTTCTCATTTGTTGTAGTACATCTGTACCTACCATGAACATATTCAATCTGACAGCAACAACTCTTGTTCAAATAAGGAAGACGTTTTACATCTTGTCTTACTTGGAATTCAGTACATGTCTTTCTCAAGGCATACCTAACTGCCTGTATTTTACCTCCTAATCTGTCAACCACTTTTTCTTCATTTAGGAGGAGCTGACAGACATTTTTTGCTACCTCTGTCCATGGTTCTAGGAGCTTAGCAAAAAACAATGTTGACATGTAATTTTGAGCATTAAGATCAAGATTATAATAATACTTTTAGAATTCACATGCATAGTTGTCAAAATAACACGTCACATATCTGTAGTTTCATCAATGCCATTAAAGACTGCTCTATTTCTAATGACTTAGTTGAAATTGAGAAACCGCAAAATTCTTTTTTCAGGGCATCTATGATGATAGCTAGAACCTCATCTACAATAACTGCTTTTCTAATTTCATCTCTAATAGAGGTTTGAACTACAAGCTGATCCCAGAATTTTTAAGCATTGCCAACCATGGTGGCTTTGCAAAGTTCGTAGGTGGCCTTAGTTGAGTAGCTACCTGCTATAGTTGTAAATCTGATCATGGTAATCCACTCATCTATTCTCTTTGATGCACGCTTTTCACAATTTAGATTTAGAAAAGTTGTGGGGTGATAACTGGTTTTAATGGATTATCCATAGGTTGAAATTTCAATTTTGTCCTATGGGGATAATTAGGCTTATATTCTGCCCTCTTTATAGCAAGAAGCTCATTAAAAGTTTTATCATCTAAATATAAAAGAGTTTCTTCTACCAGGCCTAGATATTTTCTAAGGTCTTCAGCTGCTTTGCTACTATCTTGGTTAGCAGCTCTTATGGTAGGGTCAGCAATAAAAAAAAAACTATTTTGTCTTTCCTTAATTGTAAAATTTCTTTTTCAAAAAGAGGCTTTGAGGATCTGATAGATTTTTTCAAAGCTCTTTCTCACTCAATTGCATCGATCCTTTCATTCACTAAATTTCCTACTTCTTTTGCTAAGGCATTTCTTTGTTCTAGTGAATCGCCTACGTTTCCTTTTGCATGCAACTGCTCAAGCAGAAGGCTCACTTCATTATGAATATTTTGAAATGAAGTCAATCCTGAAGGATTTGAGCTAACACTTTCTTCTCTATCTTCCTTTCCCATATTTATCTAGAATTACTAGAATGGGTGTATTTGCAATTCTCTCTTGTTTTACTAAAAATGTTATCCAATTGTTTAGACCTGGAGAATTTTTCCAAAAAGCAAGAAAAAAATCAATCTTTCTGAAGTACAATCTTTTCCAAATTAAATGATCATTTTTAAGATTATTACTCCAACTAGAAATTCTAGAAGTCACTAAAGGAGTATCTTGATCTATAATGGTTAATTGGCTAAATACAGGATATTGTGCTTCTAGAAATTCAATTATATCAAATACACCACAATATTCATGGGCAATATTATTTTATAAGGGAGCATTTTTATAGATAGAATCAATTCTAATTATCTCGTCCCTATATTTAATTCTTCCGCAAACCCAAGAATATTCCCACTGTATCAAGGGGTGTTTCCTTTTTCTGTAATCGAAAAGTATTTTATTCTGTTATATACTCTTCCAGGGACTAATGAATTCCCTTTAAAAATTTAATTCATAAACTAACAAATTAAAAATTTTTGGACCTAAATGAAAAAGATTTTTGAAAATCAGGGACTAAAATATAATTAAAGATTTCTGGAAAGGACTTTTATATTTTGAAAATTAAAGTTGAGGGATTTTACTGTTACAAATTAAAGTTAAAAGACCATAAATTGCATTAAGCTTAAGTTGAAGGACTATGAGTGAAACTAACCCTCCAAGTTATGAAATATAAGTGATAATTAAAGGTATAAATATGATATATGGAGTTAATTTGGATTTTTTTTAGTACAATTTATATTTATAGTGAATTAAGACTATTTTGATATTTTCACATGAATTATAATAATTGGACTTTCGAAGAATTTATATGATATATAATTAAATGTTGTGGTTATAGTATAATTTAAATAAAGTTAATGATTTATTTATAAAATAAGATATTTATGGGTTAAACTGATTAAATTAGTTAAATGGTGGATTAATGAACAATTTAGAGTTAGGGTTTTAGTTTCCTTTTTATGATATTTAAAGAGCTATTTTTTTTAGAGTAGTAGCCATATTTTGAGAACATTAAAAAAAAAAAAAAGAGAGAGAAAAATATTGGAGGGAACAATTTTGTAGAAGGAATTGCAACACCATTCATAAGATTTCCTTTCGATTTCATGGATTTTTTTAGAGGTAAGAGTTAATAAACTAGTTTTCTAAATATTATTGATGTATATTCATATTTGAAAATTTTTGAATAATTGTCTTATGAAATTAAGAGAAAATAACAATCATAAATAATTGAAGGTTTTGGTTAGGTTTTGAGAATTTATTTATGGAGCATGATGATGAATAACTAAATAAAAATATATTTCTGGATTTTATTATTAATAGAGTAGATTCAATTGAAATTTTAATTAATTTAATTAAATAATACAAAGGATTTGGGGTTTGTAAATTGAGAATGATGAGTTAGGGTTCGTATAAGTTATACTAAAATTTACGAATTATATAACTTTTTATTGGAGAAATATTTTATGTTAAATTTTTGATATGTTTGAGAAAAAGATGTCTAATTTATGTGTATTAAATTTTAAAATAATCTGACGGTTGGATCGCCTTGTATAGTAGAATTTGTATCTATTGTCTGGTAAGAAAATATGTTCAGGACAGTTTCAAGTCATGAATTTTTCAAAGGTCCAAATAAAATTCTTTTGATTTTAATTTTTAAAGTTAATTACTTGATATGTTTAGCATATTTTGAAATTTTTATATAATTTTTGGAGTTGTGGAAGATATGTTTATAAGTTAAGTTTTGTATACTGTCAATGTTAATGCAGTTTGCTATATAGTCAAACTTGGACTGATATTTAGAGACTCAAATAGATTTCGAATTTGGAGATTTTTTGAGTTATATTTATGTATATATTAAATAATTGGTGTTAAAATGAATTGATTTGGAGAAGGTTATGATACTCTGTAATAGAAAATATATCTGCTTCCATAATGAGCTTATCAGAAAAAATTTGTGTTTTAAGTTGCATTTATGCATGTATTTCTTATAAGTTATTAGTATTGCATTTGTATATGTTAATTGTATATTTTCTTGATATTTTAGTTTATAGAATGTTGATCTATTATATATATGTTCAGGTGTTGACTTGGGTAATAAGAAAATTGATTAATCTTATTGCAAGTTACATGATTTCAGGTGAGAGAATATATAATGTCCAATTAAAATAATTGTGTATGACTTTTATATGAATAAATTAATTGAATTTGTTTGTAATTAGAAGTTGGGGAAGACAAATTATATAATATTAATAATTATATGATTTATATACTTATTTGAAATGTATGTGTAATGTGTATATGTAATGGTTATCATTGGATTTTTGATATTAGAATTTATTTGTATCTAAATTTATGAGTTGTTACTATTATTATTACTTTTATTATTTTCTATATGATATTTTTATTTGGGTTGAGATAAAGACTTGAACCTCCCATTGTACTTGGGCTTCTCTTGGGTTTCGACCTTATATGTTATATGTATTTGGTCTGTGGGGAATGATCTGGTGTATACTCCACAGTGCTTATATGTTATTCAAATTTTGAACCTTATATGTTATACGAGTCTTGGACCTTATATGCCTATGTACTATATATGTGTAAAAGTGTTTAGTTGGAACTCTCTCCCATTACTTGTTTTAAATAATTATTTGTTAACTTATAAGTATATAAGAAAAAAATTATTTGTATAAGCGATATATGAAATTTACATGCACTTTATGTTATATAATTTAAAGAAAGTATTCAATAATTTATTTAAACTACTATTGGTGTTTGAATTATTGTTAATGGCTGTATATATGCTATGTATGTATATGTCTAAAATATTAGGTTCCTTCCCTACCATTATATATTTTCTCACTGAATGCGTGGTTTGCTCACTCCTTCAAAATTTCAATTTCTTTACAGGTTTATAGTCTTTTTTTGGCGAGACTTTCTTCCTTTCTTTCAAAATAAAGCCATGGTCTTAACGGTAGTTGTAAGAAATTTCCTTTAGGAGTATTTAGTTGATTTCCAAATATTAGTTGTAATGGATTTTATTTGATTTGTTATTATTGGTTAATAGTATTTAAATGATGATTTGATGGATATAGGTATTTGACTAAGTGTTTAAATGTAATTTCATAGGTTATAGGTATAATATTTATTACGCGTGTGAGGTTAGACTCCGGTTTAAGTTCACGCCGGTCATAACCCTGGATTTGGGTCATAACGAATATAATATCTCATATGAGAATTTATGTGCTAATATAAGTTTTTGTTAATAAAGTAACTCACTTATAAAAATTTATAAATTATTATTTATGTGTGATGTATATGAGATGAAATTCTCTAAATTATTAAATATAGTAATTTGCCGAAATGAAATTATTATATATATTATTTTAGAATTAAAGAAATTTAATATTAGAGAGAATGCATGATTTTTTTAAAAGTCTATCTACCCGAAGGGGATAAAAAAATTTTTTCTTGTTATTTCATATTTTCAGTATTGACTCTAGTAAATAAGTAAAGCTATAATGTTAAAAAGTTTATACTTGTGTTTTGAAATTATTACATTGATTATTCTTATATATTGTGTTGTCTGTTGAAAACTTTATCGCTTACAATCAATCTGTTGTTGAAATTATTTATTTGATTTGATTGTATGGATTAAGGTTGGATAATGAGTTTATTTATAAATTAGTCTTAAAATTTTTCATTCTATAGCCTGACCAAAGATGATTATTAATTGTTTAATTTAGAGAAAACTAAAATCTTGTGATAAGATGTTAATTTTTATCAATAAGGTATAAATTTTTGAATACTTATGTATTCTTTGTTAAATGTAGATATTCTATTGCATTATTGCATTTGGTTTGCAAGCTTAAGAAATTTATATATGGATTGAAACAATCTTTCCATCAGTGGTATCTTAAGTTTCATGATGTGATCACTTCATTTAGTTTTGAGGAGAACATTATGGATCAATTTATATGCCGAAAGGTTAGTAGGAGCAAGATTTGTTTCCTTGTTCTATATGTAAATGATATTTTACTTGCAACCAATGATAAATAATTTCTATATGAGGTGAAACAATTTCTCTCTAAAAACTTTGATATGAAGGATATGGGTGATGCCATTTATGTCATTGGCATTAAAATTTATAGAGATAGATTTCGACGTATTCTCGGTCTATCTCAAGAGACCTATATCAACAAGGTTTTAGAGAGATTTCATATGAAAGATTGTTCACCAAGTGTAGCTCCCATTGTGAAAGGTGATAGGTTCAATTTGGACCAATGTCCGAAAAATAATTTTGAGCGGGAACAAATGAAAAACATTCCTTATGCTTCAATTGTTGGAAGCTTAACATATGCTGAGGTTTGCACTAGACCTAACATTGCATTTGCAGTTGGGATGTTAGGAAGATCTCAAAGTAATCTAGGATTAGATCATTGGAAGACTGCAAAGAAGGTCTTTAGATATCTTCAAGGCATAAAGGACTATATTCTTATATACATACGGACATATAATTTGGAGGTAATTGGCTACTTTGATTCATACTATACCGATTGCATTGACTCAAGAAAATCCACATCAGATTATATTTTCATGCTAGTTGGTGGAGCTGTATCTTAGAGAAGCGCAAAACAAACTTTGACTGCTATTTCCACTATGAAAGTTGAGTTCGTATCTTGTTTTGAGGCAACTTCACTTGGTGTATAAATGAAGAGTTTCATCTCTAAGCTTAAAGCTATGGATTCAATTTCTAAGCCATTGAGGTTATATTGTGATAATTCAGCTGCTGTTTTTATGGCTAAGAATAATAAAAGTAGTAGTCGAAATAAGCACATCGACATCAAGTATCTTGCCATAAAGGAACGTGTTAAGAATATAACAGTGCATATTGAACACATCAACACTAATTTTATGATTGCTGATCCTTTGACTAAGGGCATGCCACCACATGAATTTAAGGATCATGTAGATAGAATGAGACTTAGTTCTTTAATGTAGTTTTTCGTTGTAAGAATGATATTGTTTTAATGAAACTCTTAATATGATGTTTTCTCATTGAGTTATGTATACATGTTAATTTTATTTGCTTTGGAAAACATCTTTAAAGTTAGGACCTAGAATAAACATATGATTTATTCATTAAGTTATATGAAAAGATTATTGAAAAGTATAAAACATTATAATATATGGAAGATAATACTTAATTTTAGGTACTATCGCCATGATTCATATGTTCTTATTTGTAATATCTGCCATTATGTAGTATTTTTTTTATTGATTTTGTATGTTTGGAGAACCTATTAAAATTTTTAATGAGAATGTTGAGAATTTCAGAAATTTCTGTTTGGATTGCTGCAGGATTTTGTGATGAACATTTCATGTTCTTAAGGACATAATTTGATAAAGTGTAAAACATGAAAGTTGTTAATTTATATCTTAATTATAATTATGTGAAATAGTTTGTCTAAATTCTGTGTATATGATGAGTTGTTTCTATTTGAACAAAGCTGGTCTGGTTGAGAGTTTCTACAAAGTTTCTACAAGGATACAGTGTCTGTTTGGAATTACTGAGAATGAATGAGGCAGAATTAGCTAAAGTTGTGAACATGAAAAATGTTCCTTTGTGTATTATGAAGACGGTTGTAAAATTTCAAAATTTTTGAAAAAGTATATCTCAGTAGAGAGTGATTTGTATCAGGGTTGTTCAGTTAGATTTTGGGGCAGGAGTATGGGTAACTTTTGGAGAGTCACTACGGTCTGTGTGTTGATTATTTTGATTTGAAATTTTGATATGTTGTGTTCTTAAGTGACAAAAAGAATTAGTGAGTTTGGATATTTGTAGCTCATTTGCGAGCTGGCTAAGTGTGGGATGTTCAGGCAGGAGTTTAACTTAGAGGAATTTTGTTGTGGCGAGCCAGTAAATGCGAGGAGGCATTTTGCGGACTGGCAATGCAAAGTGACATGAGGGCGAAGTAGCGAAGTGAGGTTGCCGAAGTGGCAATAAGGCGAAGAACTAAGGCGAAGAGCTAAGGCGAAGAGGAAAGGCGAAGAGCTTTGGCGAAGAGGATTTGGCGAAGAGGCATTATGCGATGAGGAATTATGCGAAGAGGGAAAGTGCGAAGTGACAGTTCACGAGGAAGCAAAGAGGCGAAGAGGCGAAGAAGCATTGTCGAGGTGGCATATACGTGGAAGAATTGCGAGGAGAGTCTGGCGAGGCCGTATATGCGAGATAGCATATGCGAGTTGGAATAGCGAGGAGTCAATGTCGGATCAAGATTGGCGAGCTGGGAATACGAAGTGGGATTGGCAAGCTAGTTAGGCAAGGTAGCTTTGCCGAGGCAGGTCTGGCGAGGTGAGCTGGCTAGCGTATTTCTGGGGCAGTGTCTATTTAAACCCAGTGAACCCCAGTAGCATTCCACGATTTTCTTTTTTTCTTCCTTCGTTTAATTTCAGTCTTTTCTTAGAATATTTTCATTTCTTGTCTAAGGCATTAATACTAAGATTAATGCAATAGACTTCTAGATCAGTCTATATTAAGGCAGAATCATCATATTTGAGTAGTATTTGAAGAAATTTCAGTTTGAAAGAAATAAGGTAAATTTTCTTCCTAAACTATTTTCTTTGGATTTATTTAAGTCTATAGGTTAGGATAATTAATTCTGGTTATATAGAATTTATTGCTAGTAATCTGAAGCTATTAATGGTAATTAATGTGGGAGAAATTTGGAGGTTGAGACTGCCATGAACAGTAACTCTGAAAATTTAATGCAAATTATATGCAGTTTTTCTTTAAGAGATAAATGAAATTATTTTTGGGAATTAAGAATAGTGATTCTAATATAATTAATTATTAGAAAATCATGTGAATATTATTGGTTTGGAGAAACCCTAATTTTTATATATTTGGGGAATTTCTTAGGAGAAAAAATTTGAAATTTATTGAGCAGAATTCTAAGAGGAATTTAAGAGAAATTTTGTGTAAAAGGTAAGTATGAACATCCTATTTAACTATTGTTCTTTGAAATTAAAATGACCAAGTATCCTTATATTTAATTCTCTATTGTATGTATGTATATATATATATATATATATATATATATATATATATATGCTTGAATAATGTAAATGGCTTGATCAATTTTCTTGGATCAAGTACATATATTCCTTGCTTATGAACCCGATTTGAATGATATTATTTGATAATGGTCTTGCGACCAATATGCTTCTTATAAGATTGAAAACTCATGACCCATGGATAGAATGCTCTTCCCAATGAGAGTAAATTCATTGGTCCATTGTGCACTTTGGGAGCCCAGCCGATAGGGTTTTTATCGGTGTTCCACCTAGAGGGGGCCAAGAGCTCTAGGCGTATGCTTGGCCAAGCATGTGTGTACGTTGAGGTAGCAAGGCTACCGATATATATGTTATGATATGTGATCAGTTCTACCGGATGAGATTTGATAATGCCATTCTTTGTGGGCATTCTTTGTTCTAAATATGAACCATGATTTGAATTCGACATGATTTGATATAGCCAATTTATTATGAGAACCGCATTTCTTTCAAGTAAAAGCTTATGACTTCTTTCATGCCTTCATGTATAATTATTTGTTCATGACTATGATTCGATATTCAATTCTTATTGTATAATGTTCATATCTTACTGAGTTGAAAGCTCACTCCTCTTTTGTGGATTTCAGGTGATATCGTAGCTCGTGAGGGGGCTAATAGAGAAGATCATGCTTCTTGACTTATTTACTCCAATAAGCTCCATTGTAATAATTCTTTTGAGATATTTTGTATATTTATTAAGGGTATTATGATGCAATATGTATTGGAGTGAACTCTAGAGTTCCGTAGTTAGTCTTTCGAGGATACTAGAATATTTTGATATATTATTGCTATCTTTTTGGGTACTCTTGTTTCTTAGTGATGTGAGATGTCTCTTTTGATCATTAATGAATAAGAGAAAGATATGAAATGATAATAGAAAATATATGATTGATGTTAAATTATATGTGTGGAAATAATTATTGTATGAAAATGTATGATGTTGAAATTGATAGAATGGTATATAAGGATTATAATTTGTGAGTTCTATGGGTTTATGGTGGCCTTAAGCCTACCCTTACTCTAGGACCGTCGCACCACGAGAGTTGGGG
>CANXYC011638335.1:0-20241 GCA_948193065.1 Aleurites moluccanus
TACTTTACTTATTCTATAATCTACTATCAAATCAACTACTATATTCTTGTAACCCTATCTTTCATTACTCCTATCAAATCTAATCTTACTACTTATATCAATATGAATCACCATTTCATATTCTATTAAAATATCTAATCACTTTTAAGTTTATCACTAATGCAATATCAATTTACTTTTTAAATGTCTACACCTTGTCAATTAAACCATTCCCTAAGACATTTCTATTGAAATCCTAAGTTAACACTTAAATTCTTGAATCTTCAATTTGTCCTTATTCATTGTCAATCCTAATTTCTTAGCATTATTGTCCCATCTATTGGAATAATAATATTATTTACTAATATCATCACTCTTATGGATCTCTATATTACCATCAAAATTATCTCCCTTATTTTCTATTTTACTCGTTAACTTATAGTTTTATTTCTCTTGGTCTTTTTCTAATTCACTACTATTAATTGATTATAGCTAATTTCTTATAACTTTATAGCATAATTTCTTTCTAAACTTATCCCTTATTTACTACTTATAATTTTCATACCTAATCTTTTTATTAAATCATATCAAAGTAAGGTCAATTTTCCTATTTTATATCTTCATTCTTTTAATTCCCCATGTCATATCGCATTCCTTTTAACTCATTATTACTTTATATCAATCATTATTAATTACAGCAATATCAATATCCTTCAATATAACTTATTCTACCATCTTTTTCTATACAACATATTAACTTATATATAATAAATTAACTAAAGAATTTGAATTAAATAATATGATGGACAACACTATTATAACATATGACGGATGACTTCAAATGATGAGACAGGAATCCTATGCTTTATGGTACATTTAATATCTTATTGACACCTATGACACATATACATTCTATCACTTCTTAAACCTTTGCTCTAATATTACCTTTGTCACGTCCCACTTTTGGGCCGCGACGGTCCTAGGACACAGGTAAACCTAAGGTCACCGGATACCCGTAGAACCCATTAACATGTTATATCCAAATATTCATTCTTTAGTTTATATAACCTGCATAGAAAATCACACTCCTTTTTTTTCCACCATTCGTATAACCTTGATCCCGCAGTTCAAAAAGCACACATTGCGCTTCTATAATCTTTACTTAATTATTTCACTCTCATTATACACATTCTATTTTATTCACATTCCCATAGTGCTAATCTTATTAATTTTTGCTTTTATCATTTCATTCATTTTTTTCCATTTCTAAACCTCATTATGTTTAAAATATATCTATCACTTTAATTATTTACATAATGCTCTATACTTCATTTTCCTATCTATATACAGTACCATGAAACTCTAAAAGTTTTACCTTTGACTTCACAAAAGTACTTATTATATTGAGGTCTTCAATGACCCAAGTCATTGGAAGGAGGTGACTTGGGATACAATTGCTACTACCTCATACCTGAAAAATGATCAATAACCACATAGTGAGTATAAAAAAAAATATACTCAGTGAGTCATAAATATACTATTACATTTAAGGTTAGATAGTCAATTAAGGAAACAAGTGCTATTAATTTGAGTCACATGTATCAATAGCTCAGTGGTCCAATTAAACATGAGCATAACAGATTTAGGGCCTTATGAAATAGCTCGTAAAATAACTCATGAAATTAGAATTATGCTAGGATGTACACCCCTTCCAAGCAAAGGATAAAAATTATATCAATATGCATATTGCCGATGAAATTTACCCACTACCCCATCGGTTGGGTAGTTCTATCGTGCCATATCATAAGACATGTAATAGGTTAAGGTGCAACACTTATGATCACATTCCATGTTTTCCTTGTAGGAAATATCAATATAAAATATCGATCATTAATCAATAAGAAAGAGGGTTTGGTTAACATAATAATAATGAGCAAATAGAATTTATAGTTCAAATAATGGCTACAATATGTATAATAATATACTTTATGACTCACCTTGGCCTTTAATCTTGCATTTCAACTCTCCATCTTTTTAATCTCATTCCATTGCACATTTAATCTCCATATATCCTTTTATTATTTCTTTAATGCTAAATATTCAATTAATCTCAATTTAGACACCAATTAATATGAAATTATATTAATTAAACTTAATTTAAAGAAATTCCCTAAAATTTCCAAATCCTAGGTTTTATTCTTAATAGAAATAACTCTTGACAGCTTATGTTCTTTTACCCATATCTCTTTCTATACTCATCGAATTACTTCAATTATTTTTCTTAATTAAACTAGAAATTCCAAATTCCAACATATCCAAAATTCAAATTAATCCCATCACTACATAATTTATGGTAACCCTTTGAATTTAAGCATTCTGCCCTGTAACTTAATCGAGGGCAGACCCTATTCTTTTATCTATAACTCAATCTATACTTAACCAATTATTTTGATTATTTTTTCTATTTATACTAGACATTCAAGAATATAATATATTCAAATTTTAGGTCATTATGATCACTGTACAATTATTAGTGAATTTTTAAATTTAAGATTACTGTCTTGCAATACATGTTCGAGTAGACTTTATTTCCATGTCTATAACTCAATTTTTGTTTATCCAAATGCAAAACTATTTTACAGTCATTTGTTTAATATATAAATGAACATTTTTTATGTTTAACAATTTCCCTGATTTAGAATTTAAATTCCTCATATCAATAGAATTTCATAACTATTTTTATATTTATCTGTCAATTCGGGTAGGTAAAACTTATTGCTTAATATCTCTTAAACTACAAATAAAATTGCTAAACTATTTTGTAGACCTCTAGATAAGACATAAATGAACACTTTTGATGTTGAAAACTTCTTATAATTCTATCTCTATCATTCTACACAATTAAAATACAATAGTTTTTTTTTTTTTTTGTAACTCTAATTCTAACCAATCACAGTTTTTATTCAATTACTCTCTTCTCACTTCGAATTTCATTAATTCCTTTTGCAGATATCAAATTAATAAATTTATCTACAACTTTTATGTTTTGACCAACCTTAAATTCATACATTAAAAATTCATAATTTGAACTACAAACTACTGCCTTAACACAGATTTAGAATTCCCTTTAAACCCTAGTCCATTCTTTACACTTTTAGCTCAATTCATTCAATTATTTACCAAATCAAAGCATAGAACTCTTAAATTAAATTAAAAATTGAAGTTTAAGAATCATACTTTGAATTAAACAAATGAATTCCTCCTCCTTTTTTTCCACCAAATTGCTTGAATACAAAATCTTTCATCACTTTTCTGTCATCCCTCATCTTTCCATCAAGCCTTTCCTAATCTATTTGGTTGGTTTCTATAGCTGGGTTGAAAATATTAGGTGGAAATTTCTACATGAGAGATTCATTCATCCACTTCCTCCTTTTATAGGCCAAAGTCATGAGAAAATCTTGAAAGATGGAGAATTTTGAAGAAAAATCTAAAATTATGATGATTTATCACTTTGTCATAATTTGGAGGACTAAATTAAAATTTTCCATCTAGAAAATTCTCTCCCAAGTGACTGTTCATCCTTATCCCCTCCTTAAGATAATTTTACTTGTGACCCCCACATCTTTTGGTAATTGGAATTTGGCCCGTAATTTTTCTTATTTGCACTTTTATTCCAAAACTTTTCGTAATTTATTATGCTTATTCTGTTAAGAATCAATATTCACTGTGGGGAATGAAATTATTTATTTTGGCCTGTTCTATCATTTAAAATTACGCTGGGTCCGATTCTGTGTCTCAGATAATGAGTTTACGAAATTGCCCCTAAAGTTGCTCTTATTTACGATTTTGCCACTGTATTATTTTCCATAATTCCAATCACTTTTTCATTTCTTCTTTTAACCAATAAATCACATTATTTTCATTCTCTTAGTACTCATATATCTGTATTAATTAACTTTGAATTCAATACATAATTAATTCTTTAGACTATATAATTATTTTCAGTGTTTTTGGACAAGTACTTATAACACTGTCTATCCATATGCTTTTCTAACCTCATATAAATTCTCAAATTATTTTTTTTTTCAGTATTTTAGAAGGTTAATCCTAAGTATTCTCAATAAATTCCTGTAAGAACTTCTTAAAATATTATAAGAATTCGTTACTAATAATACTGTAAATTTTTTCCAGTAAAGATAGTCATTTAATATCCTCTGTATATCTCAATACTAATTTAGCCTATTTATTCTCAAATTATCTTCTTGTCCGTTGCTATGATCCACTATATTTGATTATCTACTGTACTATTTTCTGGGGTATTACAAAAATATGATTTTTAAAAATATTTTAAAAATATAGGTATTTCACTTTAATTTCATTTCTCCTTTTTATTTTTTTATTTTTGTAAATATATTTAAATCTTTAAAATTCATAAAATATTTATTTTAGATTCAAAAATTTTAAATAAATATTCAATAGAATTCTTATAAAATAAACTTCATTTTAACATGTTAAAACTTAAAAAATAATTCCCTTTCAATTTATTATTAATTATTTAAATATAAATTTAATTTCCAAAAATTCTTAAAAATTATTATTTAGTTATCAAATTATAAAAATTATTATTCTCACATATAACTTCACCAAATATAAACTTAATTAATTATATATATACACCCTAGTCCAAATTAATTATTAACTTAATTAATTACATTTTCTTACTAACTTATTACTAATTTTATTATTTTTAAAATATTTATAATATTTCACTTTTGCATAACTATTTTAACAAATGATATATTTTACATATGAAATAATTATTTATTATGTGACATAATTAAAATATTTTTATCGTATATTAAAATAACTATACAAAATTGAAATATGATAAATTTATAATTATTTCAAATATTAAAATATTTTTAAAAATATAAATTAAATTTAAAAAAAAAAAGTAAATTTGACTTGAAATCAGTTAACATAAATTTTAACGTAAATTATTTTTAATTATTTATTCTTTTAATTACATAAATAGTAAAAAAAATTAAATTTAATTATTTCAAATTGAAATATCTTTTTAAATTTTAACATGTTAAAATAAAATATATTTTATAAGAATTTTATTGAATATTTATTTATAATTTTTGAACCTAAAATGAATATTTTATAAATTTTTAAATATTTAAATATATTTTTAAAAATAAAAAAAGAAAAAAGAAAAATGGTGTTGGAGGGGATAATGGAAAGGGACATCCTATCTTATTTTTTGAGACTTTGAGTCATATTTACGCTTTTAAAAAAATAAATGCTCTAACTAATCTTGAGTATCATGCAATTGCATCCAAATAATAATCAATTAAAAAATAAATAGTTGATTCATGTCAAGTCTCGGCCATATAAATATAATTATTTAATTAAAAAAAATGTATTTTTGTAAATTTTGAAATTTTTTTATCACTTTTTCAATATTTTTGTAAGAATCCTCAATAATAATCACAATATGGGCTTCTCAATTGGTCCTTTTATTTTGCGAACCCATGACTTTGTTTCCTTATAAAGTATTACTTTTGTATGTGTAAACAAATATAAAATGATAATAATTTTAAAATATTGAATCTAGGGACCAAATCTAATAGAATAAAAAGTGAAGAATAGACATTAGGAAGATCCATATTTATTTATTTTACATATTAAATTGTTATTAAAATGCTTGAATGTATGGCATTGAATTATTCAGAAACTGGTTATTAGAAATACTGTTCCGCAATCTTTTGGTTGAAACTGTGTTCAAGGAAATATTAAGAGGATAGCCATTGGATTCTTCTAGTATAACTAAAAGGTTTGTAAAAGTGCTATTAAGGAAAGCTCGAGGAATATGATACCTGAAAAAACAAAAGGAACAAAAAATATTTAACTAGTTAGTCAATAGAATTTTGTATATTGACATTATATAAATCTATCAGACTTAAAAAAAAAAATAAGATATACAATTCTTAGTATCAAAAAGGTTAGTAAGTACTCACCATGCTTGTGAAGGATAGCCTTTGGATGTGAGGAATGAAATCCAATAGCGACCAATGCTTAATCCATTGACCCATGCTTGGCCTTTACCCATTGTGGTAAGGTTTAACACCACTGGATCATTTCCTTTAGGTGCGTCAAATTTCATCTGCCATTGACGTAATTTGTGTTATTTATATGCTAATTCTAACATACTAACACACCAAACTGAGCACTCTGTAATTTAATTATGTACATTCAAGTTGAAACTTACTAATAATAGATTTTGTTAAAATATATTATATAAAAAATTACCATGAAATTTAAACTTTTTTCTTTTAAACATTTATTTTATTAAATATTTAATCATTTGATATTATATAAATTAAGGATATGACCATTATATTAAAGATTTTATGAGATTTATTTAATTTCTTAAAACCAAAAAAAATTGTGCAAGTGAAATTTGAGTTTCAAGATTTTTTAAATTTTTTCTCTTAAAAATATTTTAAATTTTTATAATTAATTAAAATAAAAATTTTAATTAAAAAATAGGTCTTACATGTTTATGAAATTTCATGTCAGATCACTTTAATTTTTTTTTTTTTTTTTGGGTTAGGAAATGTGCCAAAATTTCAAATCGATGATGAATCTTATGATAACCATCTCGGATTTTTCTTAATTGTTGTATGCGTTGAACATTCACAATATCTAGGTATTATTATAATTATTAGTTAAAGAGAAGGGTAAGAAATTGAATTAATATAGGTTATAAATATATTTGAACACTTTTACCCTTAATTTATTAATTTAGTTGTAATCTTTAATTTGAGTAGGAAATAGGAGTTTGAATATGAATTTATTATCAAATTGAGAAATGTAGAGACATATTTACATTTTAAGTCAGAGGGCACCTATCTTCTTGATTTTGAAATTTTTTTAACATAAAATTAAAAATTTGTAAAATTAATTAAATAATATTTTTATTTTAAAAAAAAATTAATTTTTAGTCCTTAATAAAGTATATTTAATCTCAATTTCTCTCTCTCTTTTTTGCCCTCTTAATTTTTAAATTTTTTTAGAATAAATTACTATTTAATTTCTATGATTTATTAAAATTAACAAAATAGTCTTTATATTTTAAAAAATTAATCCTTTAATCCCTAATAAAATATTATTTAATCATTTTTCATTTTTCTTTATTTTCTTTTCAATTTTACTTAATAAATGTGAAATCTATGTTAAATCACAAATGATTAAGAAATCCTTCAAAAATATTGAAAGGCATACTAATTTATTATATTTAATACATTTTGATATATACGAATTAAATTACATATTAACAACAAGAGGCAATAAATATTTTATAATTTTTATACATGATATGTCTATATTCACATATGTTTATTTACTAAATCCTAAAAGTGATGCTTTTAATGCTTTCAAGGCATATAAAACAAAAGTTGAAAATCAGTTAAGGAAGAAAATTGAAATTTTAAGAAATGATAGAGGGGGAGAATATTTTTCTTATGAATTAACTTATTTTGTGAACAACATGACATAATTCATAAATATTCAGCACATAAAATACCTGAACAAAATAGATTAGCTGAAAGAAAAATAGAATTTATCTAGAAATGATAAATGTTATATTGTTGCATGATAAATTGCCTTACAATTTGTGGGGAGAAGTTTTATTGGTTGCATGTCATGTTTCAAATAGAATTCCTTCTAAAAAGACTAAGATCTCTACATATAAGTTATAGAAGGGAAGATAACCTAATAATGATTATTTTAAAGTGTGTGGGTGTCTTGTATATTACAAAAATAATGATCTTCAAATGACAAAGTTGGGACCTAGAGGATTCAAATGTACATTTATAGGCTATGCCACAAATAAAAAAGCTTATAAACTTCTTAATTTGGAGTTCAATGTCATAATAGAATTCTGAGATGTGAAGTTCTTTAAACACTTATTGGTCTCAAGAAATAATGTTCATCCTCCAACTAATAAAGAGTCACAAGTGGAGATATCTCAAAAGGTTAGTGAGCAATTTAATATTCTTTGGTTGGAGAGTAATTAAGTTCACAAAAGGTTGGTGAGCAATCTCATAAATTAACGAGAAGCACTTGTGTAAGGAAAGAAAAAACATTAGGACCATATGAGATTGATTCTCAAAAAATTTATTTTTACTTTGTAGAAGGAACTACTGAGAAAGTTTTAAAAACTATTTCTCTTATTTTTCAAGTGAAAGATGATCCTAAAATGTTTAAAGAAACTATGGCCTTTTGTGACGTTGCTTTCTGGAAAGATGTTATTAATGATGAGATGGATTCTATAATATCAAATCACACTTGGGAACTTATTGATTTATGTCCTGCTTCTAAACCTATTGGCTATAAATGGGTATTTTGTAAAAAGTATTATATAGATAGTACTCTTCAAACTTTCAAAGTAATGTTAGTGGCTAAAGAATTTCGACAAAAAGAAGGAATATACTATTTTGACATACACGCTCATATGGCTAGGATCACATCCATTAGAATTGTTTTTGCTTTAGCATCAATTTTTAATCTTTATATTCATCAAATGGATGTCAAAATGATATTTTTAAATGGAGATCTCAATGAAGAGGTGTACCCAAAATGTTTGTCCTACCGAGAAATGAATATAAAATGTGTATACTTGTTAATCATTATATGGTTTAAAACAAGCTCTAAAATAGTGGCATGAGAAATTTGATGCAATAATTCTTTCTAATGGATTTGTTTACTATGTTGCGAATAAATGTGTTTATCTCAACAATACTCAAAATTATAGCCTACAATACTCAAAATTTTATGCTATTTTAGAAGGATATACTGACGCAAATTGGATATCAAGTTTAGAAGATAACAAATTCACTACCGGTTGGGTGTTCACCTCAAGGAGGTGGTGCCATTTCTTGGAAGAGCAAGAAATAAATATGTGTAACAAACTCAATTATGGAATCGGAATTTGTTGCTTTAGCAGGAAAAGGGGCTGAGTGGTTGAGGGACTTTCTATTAGAAATTATATTGACTTCTAAGAGTGTAAATTCAATTTCTATATTTTATGATAGTTAAGCCACTTTAACTCGTGCGTATAGTAAAGTATACAATGAAAAGTCAAGATACATAAGTCTTATACATGATTATGTGAGGAAATTAATTAAGAATGGGATTTTTTCACTCAAGTTTGTGAAATTAAGTATAAATTTGGCTAATCTGTTCACTAAACCTCTTACAAGAGAAGTTGTAAGATCAATAATAAGAGGGATGGGGCTGAAACTTCTTAAATAAAGATCCACCAATGATAACAACCTTATTCAATATTATGAACTAAGTAATAAACAGTTCAAAGGGTAAAAATAAGTCATTGACATGTGGAGTGGTTCGGTAATTTAAAAAAATTTACTAGTCTCATCTAAAAATGTTAAAGTGCTGGTTATCACCGAATAAGAGTTGAGTTAGTTATACTCCTAGTGAAATTCAATCAAGGTAGGATAAGTATCTCAAATAGTGCTAAAGATATTGTAAGAACTTCATCTATATGAATTTAGAAGTGGTGCGGCTTCGATTGAGAGTTGGAGTTTCTCTCATAAAAGTTCATGAATTCTAAATTAGCTCATGACCTTACTAGAGTTGAGTGTGTCATGATTTAGAATTTGAGAATTTTTGTGGTTATGTGTATGATATTATCGATGTTGTCACAAGAAATAATAAATTTAAAACTTTTATGCTACTTGAGATTTCGATTTCGTCCTGTGATATTTATACTAAGATAATATTTAAATAAAAAGATATATTACTATATTTATAAATACAATTTAATCTTTTGGAGAAATTTTTATATTTGAACAAGTGAGAGATTATTATAAAATTATTTAAATTAAAAAAAAAAAGAAGTTTTTAGTAGTTATTATATTTTTAAGGTTATAATTTTTGAGTCAAAGGTTGTATCTACTATACTAAAAGTTGTATCTAATTATAGGGTTGTAAGTTTTGAATTTTCTATTACAAATATATGTTTGTTGAGATCATTTTGGATGTTAAAAAAGTTAATGAAAGTTAGATAATTTTTTAGATACAATCTTTTTTTCTTTAAATGTATAAAGTCAAATTTCATTTCTTATAATTTTGAACACGAAGTTTTCATTATTTACTTAGTGCAAAACTTCTTAAAACTTGTCATATCTACTGAGACTATTTACATTTAATCCCATAGCAATATCAAGAATAAGAGAGAGAAAATATCATTTTTAGAAAAATAAATTTATGCATTTTAAGTCATATTTTTCTTAAATTTATTTTTATTTTTATTTTTGCCTATATATATATATATATATATATATATATATATATATATATATATATATTATAGATTTTGTTCTTGAGTTGTTTTCTAACAAATTAAGTGGTAAAAATTAATATTTAATTATTTTTATTAAAAATTAATTAAAATATTAGATTTTAAATCCTCAATACTATCATCCAAATAATCAAATTTCAAATATAAGGATTTGAAATGTTAAATCCTATATGTTATCCAGACAATCAAATTTCTAGTGTAAGAATTTTAAATAATAAATTTCAAATATTAAATTCTAAATTCCACCAAAATAAATGTTTAATTAATTAATGTAAGAAATAATGTTGTTAAATTCAATTTTAGATGTTAAAATAGTTGAAAAATAATTTCTTTTTCAATTTTGATTCTTTCCATTAATAGTTAGTTAAAGAGAAGGGTAAGAAATTGAATTAATATATATAGCTTATAAATATGTATTGAATATTTTTAGTCTATATATTTTTTTAAGGAAAAATTCATGATATTATTAATTTGATAAATTTAGGGCATATTAAATTTAGTGGATGTAATTATTAAAAAATATTATGATAATATAAAATAAAATTTTGAGGATAAAATCACAGGATTTCTAATGAGTGCAGTGGAATTAAGAGATTTTGTGCTTGAATCCTGGAGGATTTAATTATTATTATTAATATGTTAACTTGTGATCCGGTTGATCTACTTAAATCGTCATAGAATTCAGGATGGAATTAAACTTTAAAATTTTAGGGGGATAAAATACACATGAAAAAAAGAAATTTCATCGATTGTACAATCGATTCAATAGATTCATTCTCGTTTTTCTCTTAGAAAAACAATTCATATATGAATAAAAATGTCATTAATTTAATTTTTAAGTTTTTGGATCTCAACAATGACCAATTTATAGTATACTTGCATATGCAGTTGTAGCTTAAATTTAATTTACCTTAAACCAAGTAAGAGGTTGAGGTGTGGAGATATTATCTGTACTCCAATCAACACTGTCCGAGAGTTGTTCTTTGTAGATTTGCAATTTCTCTCCTAACAGTCCTACCTATAATAATATGTTCCAAATTAAGATGAAATTATAATAATTTTAATAGTAAAAGAGGTAATTAATTTAGATGACCTGATATCCCCATGGATAATTATTTGTAAAATTATACAATTCTTTTTCACTACTGCATTGGATTTCTGCTTTAGTTAAGCCACCGTATCTCTTCTCCAGAAAAGCTCCTGAATCCTAATTTTATTAATTATATAACTTTCATTAATAAGTAGTAGTTAATTAAATGCCAAATCAAAATCATCTATATTTAATTTATTACCGGTAGTCCAACCATAACGCTCAGAATAGAAATATTATTGCTTGTTCCGACGTCGTTTAAGACAATCGGAATTTCCATGATAAATGGTCCCTTTGCGTTTTTACTTCCATGCGCTGATCCTGAAATCAAATTAAAAAAAAAAAAAAATACCAAGAGGAAAAAGATCTAATACTCAGTTTTCTCCATATAATTTTCTAAATCCACAATGTACCTGCATATTTATTGTTGATAAAAGCATATGCAACATGTGCAAGGGACTCCACATGAAGTATCGGTTGAGTGCATGACGAATTAGGTTGAAAACTGTTAAAAAACAAAATTAAGGTTTAAAATAATTAAATAGTTAATTAATTAATAAAAATGTACGTACCTTAAAGTGTACCAAAGATAATCAGATTTATCTTTGGTTGTGTTCATGTGCTCCAACAAAGTATTTGATTTTATTGTGGTATCTGCGTAGTTAGGGATAACATCAATGTATTTTTCCCACATATCACCACCATTTAATTTTTTACTTGATGTTGTGATTCTCTTGTTGGACTCTACATTTATCTGCATGCATGCATGTGCCATAAATTTAATTAAAGTATTTATTATTTAGATAATTTATTAAAATACTGTTGAAATTTGACATAATCAACACTTTAGTTCATATTATTTCAAAAACTAGCGCTTTTAATTTCTAAACTAACTTCAACAAATATATTAAATTTTGAGAGACTAAAGTGTTTTATAATATAATAAATGAAGAATTAAAGTATAATATATTTTAAAATTTTAGAAATGAAAATACTATATAAATTTATTAAAATGCAATAAAAATTCATAATTTTACATACAGAGTTTAAAATATTGATAATAAATAAATTTCAAGAACTAAATATTAATTATGTCAAATTTCAGGAACTGAAACTAATTTAGCCAGTGTAAAATTATAATAATAATTACTTGCCTGGGCAGTATTGAAGATCATGTTTTGACAGTCATTCAAAATACTAATAGACTTTGGAAGTAAAACAAATGATTTATTTCTAAATTCAACAGTGGCATTGTTTGAATTATTATTGACAAGAAAAGCAACGCATCCTCCTCCTTGTGCTTCAAAAACATATGCCTGCTTAATTTGAAATTGAACAAATTAATTAATAAAATTCAATTAAAAGCTAATAAATTAATAAAGTAGTTAACCTGTTGAAATTGACCCAAGGAGATATTAGTTTGCATTCCCTCTAGTAAAGTTGATGAGCAAGACTTGATTGCAGAATGAAGCTCCTTAAGGTGGCCCCATTTGGGTTGTCTAATTAAACCTGGATATATATATATATATATATATATATATATATGTTCTTTTTTTTTAATTAAAGAAAATAAGAAAAGTGTATATACTTAAACTCATTAATTAATTACACTACTCCTCTTACCGTATTCATCAATGGGAGCTAGATCGTAATAACTTGTTATTACATAAGCAGATCCTGTTCTGTCGAAATTTGTTCCACCATGGTACTAGAAAAATATTTTTAAATTTAAGAAGAAGCTAATCTTAATTAGACATGTATAATTTCAATCTATAATATACATACCATATAATAGTTCACGTAACTTCCATTTTTTGCAATAAAAAGAGCCACATGAAAGGCAATATCTTGAGCTGACCTTATATATGCTTCTCCCCCGTATACTTGATAGCTTCACAAGAGAAAATTCAGATCATACCAATTAATAAAATTATTTGCACATATTCATATATATACATTAAGATCGAAATGATTAATAATGAATCATTGTACAATGAAGTCCAATTCTCAGTCCAGAGCGATGGCTTTGTTGGGGAATTAGGCCCTCCAAAAGTTTCTCCACATTTCATCCCATTGCATGTATTAATCTGTAAATGTTAATATATTAATTAATTTGATGGCATTTGAAAGGAAAGAATAAAATTATCTAATTTTATTAAGTAACACAGAGAGAAAGAGAGTAGAAGCTAATAACCACTGGATCAGGAGCATCGTTTTGCTTGCACATAATCCACGGCACACCTGTTTGGAGATCAACCGCCATTTTTGCTGCCCAACGAACGTAGGAAGCTCCTTTTTCACCAAAAGCTCCTTCAATATTTCCATATTCATTCTCAATCTGTATTTTTATTTTTATTTAATTAATTATTATAAAAACAATATAAATTTAAATAACTTCAACCAGCTTGCCTGTGATAGTATTATGGGTCCTCCTTGTGATGCATATAAACCCTCTGACTTCATTAAGTTCACTATTTTTGTGGTAAAATTTTGCATGTAAAACTGCAAAAACTCAAATCAATTTAAGAAAAACATCAGTTTATAAATAATTGCAATTTTTTTTTTATTAAAATTATTCTTGCACACACTATACTACAAAATTATTGTAACTACTTGTAATAAGTTCACCATTTTACTGGTTTTTCTAACTGAGTGTTGAAAAGCACTCGTTAAAAATAGTTATTTTAGAAAAATATAATAAATTAATATAAAAAATGAGTTGGATGAAAAAAAAATATATATTAATAGAGTTGTATTTTATTATAATTACTGTTGTTCCAAATGATAAGTCAAAAATTTTACATTTCACTCATTTATTTAATTTTTAAATTTATTTATTTAATATGATCTAAATTTACAATTACTCATTAAAAATCGATTAATAAATATATTTTTCATATTATAATAATTTTTTTAAACAAATTTGGTTCACTAGAAGTAGAAGATGTAATGCAAAAAGTAGAAAAAAAAAATTGCAGCAAGTCAAACTTGTTGCTAAACACTAATATATACAGCAACATGAAAAATTGCTATAATTTAAAGTGAAGTAAACATACAAAACAAAAAAAATATGGGCAAACAAGACAAATTGCTATTACTATATGATACCGACAGTAAAAAGTTCAACAACGATATGAAAATCTTTTTTCTAAAATTTGATATATGACAACAACATGAAAAATTTAGTTTGTACAAAATTGCCACTCTTCTGAAAAAAAAGTTAACATATAATAATAACATTGTAAATTTGTTGTTAAAGAGTAAATCTATGTGAGTAACATGAAATATTTATCACCAAAAAAAACAAAAAAACCAATATATGGCTCATCTATTATGAAGAATTGCTAAAAAGAGGTCTAATATATCTCCAAACCCTCTCATTATTGCTTAAAATCAACAAACTAGTTTTCAGAGTTGCAACGTTGTGACTTTTCTTTTTCATTCTTTTGAACATAATCCATACCTTGCAGCTGTGCATAAACGTTCACCATAATTTTAGCCTTATGTTTGAATATAAAGTCGTTTGGATTTAACTTAATTAGTTTTGTAAACACATCTAACACCATTGCATTTATGCCTTTTGGTTTGGAGGTAAATTTCCAAGTTTGATTCTTCTCAATCATTGCTCACTGTCATTCTTCAACCTTTGAAGCCTTTTCATTACTAGTAGGCTCTAAGATTACAAAGCTATATTTTCATAAATCTCATATAGAGACTTGGTTTTAGGAGTTGATGACTCATAATCGGAATCATCTTCCTCAATTTCAACAACTAGAGGTCTTGAATCTCCATTTCATTTTTATTTACTTCTAAGCTTGAAAGATTTTGTTTGTTAGATTTCTAGTCACTAGCCAAGCTTGCCTCTTTGAGGGCTAATAGCATTTTGTTTGATGGGCTGGCCTCAATAAGTACAGTAGAATAGTTTGAACTGCAAGATCAAAGTAGGTTGAGCTTTACTCTTAAAGTTTTCTATATCCCTTATTGGTAGTGTACCAGCAGTATACAGTTGATGGAAACATCCATATGGTTATGGAGTGGGGCTGCACCTATGAGATCTTGGGCATAATTTCTAGTCAACTCATGAATATCCGGATTGACGCATGGCCTATTAGCGTCACACCGTATTGAACAATACAAAATTGTGAAAAATACAATGCAAGTAAGATTTATAATTCACAAAAGAATTGTTTGTTTCATAGTGTTAAGTTTCACCAAGAATTTTGTGGGTCATTACTCACTTACTCAACTTTTGGTTCATAGCCAAAAGGCACATAAACCTAGACATTATACTTCATTTCTTTAAATCCATAAAATTTTTCCAAATATATTTTACTTTTTGAAATATGTGGGGGATTGTTCTAATTATAAGTTGATTTGTATTTCAAAAGCCAAAACCCCACATAAAAAGTTCTAAAATTTTACAAGCCTTTATTATTAGAAATTAAATCGATCTGGGCTTTAGTAAAGAGCAAAGATGGGGTATAGACTCGCGCAAGAGATTGAGCAAAGTTTCCATAAATTTGACTCAATTAACAGAGTGCGTGTCACCTGATCTTATGCTGATAAGGGCGGTAGGTCTGGACCTCTCCTATAGATCTAGAAAAAGTATGCTTTATAAATACAAATAAGACTGCATATTAAAAACACACCAACACTTATGTTTTTCTCTACTCTATTTTGGGTTCTATCTTTGTACTGTTTATGTATTCCTTGTTTAGCTATTGAGAGTTTTACAAGAAGTCTGTTGAATCCTGAGAGGATTGCAATAAATATTTAGAAAAGTATTTTCTAATATGCCTCAGACTGATTATTTCCTAGCTACTCCAACAAAAAGAGATTAATTAATCAACTAGAAATAAAATGAAGTTAATCATAAAAAAAAAAAATTATATGTACTTAAAATTTTATGTATATTGATAAAAAAAATCATAAATGCAGTCGATTGCAAATATAAAAAATGGACCTCATTGTAATTGAAAGTATGGATGCTCTCAAGGCACTATAGAAGTTCCTCAATTTGCATGTACATTATTGAAATAGAATTCAAAACAATTAAAAGAAAAAAAGACATCATCATAGTAAGACATAGTTTTCGTGAGACAAAAGAAATGCACACCTTGAAGGGCTCATTATCCGTTCGATAAATAATGCCAGGAACATCATGTAACCAAAAAGGAAGTCCCCTACAAGCAATACCTAACTAATTAAAACAACTCTAGTATATTAAATAATGCTTATATCATAGTAATAATAATAATGAAAAAAAGTGTTAACGGGGAATATGCATTTACAGAAGGAAAAATTATTTTAATATACCAAGTGAACCCAGTAGAGAATTGCTTATTGCAGGTTATGCATTAAATATGTTCATGGTAGTAGGGGTTATGAGTTGCTTACCCATAAGTCCATTCGCTCTCAATAAATGGCCCAATCCTAAGGCAAACATAAAGACCTTGTTCCTGGATTTCCCTTATAAATTTCACCAAATCATATCTTCCACTGAAATCATACTGAGGCAAGAGACATACACAAAACAATTATATTTGAGAGAGAGAGAGAGGAAACTAGTTGGATTAATTACTAACCACTCCAGGTTGCGGCTCATGGAGGTTCCAAAACACATAGGTTTGAATAACTTCTAGTCCACCTTCCTTGGCTTTGGTTATTAAAGGTGGCCACATCTATGACATCCATTTATTTGAATTTTGATTAGTGATTAACTAAATTAACTAATCATGTAATTGATATGTGCATAGACACATATAATAATGAAAAATTAATAACACTTCTTAACCTTTTTTTTTTATTTTTTTTTTGGACTAAGAAGAATTATGCATAATTATTATAACACTAATTCCAAGCTGAATGCATGGTAGGTCTGCAAGAATTGAAATAGTGATGTACCTTACAAAACCTTTACTGCACAAGTCTAAGATTTATGGACATATCCAAGTTATAGATATATCAAAATCTACTCGACGCTCATTTTCCTCTCATTTTTGTTGATAGCTATGATATTATTTTTATTACTAGTTTTGTGCAAGGAGATCTACTTTTTATTACTTGTATGATTAGTCTTACTTGGATCAGTTAAAAGTAAGGTAAAAAGTATGTACAGTGTCCTTAACTTTTGTAATTATGATTAGTTAACTTGTGTATATTAGTTATAAATTTCTACTTCTTTCTTCCTTGTTTCATTTGTATATATTTCACAAAATATCAATATAAAATGGTTTGTGAAAGTCAATATTATATATTAGGTATAAATTTCTACTTCTTTCTTCCTTGTTTCATTTATATATATTTCACAAAATATCAATATAAATTGATGACACAAATCAATAATGATTATCTGTACTTCAAGTGGTAGGTATTCAGATTACGAAATCTAACAATTTTGTACTTCTTTCTTGTTTCATCTATATATATTTTAGGCATATTAAGAGAAAATGTAAAGAAAACTTATACTCCATTAAAAACTCTCTCAATTTTTTTTACTTTATTTCACTCTATTTTTAAGTAACAATTTATCAGTTCAAGGAAATTAATTGAATAAATTTGAACTTTAAGCTAACAGTTGACTAAAATTAATTGATTAAATTAGAATTTTGACACCACAATTTCTTTGGCGTGACCACGTCTCAGTGACGATATTAGAGAATCATGCGTAATTTGTGCATAGGGAAAAGTAGCTAGTTAGCAAGATGGTTTGTTGATGGTTTTTACGGCTATTTATGCAAGCCTGACGCTTAGTAGTAGAACCGGGCTACAAAAGTAGTCTTGTGGGAGACAACTTCATTGCCAGTCTTGATGCAAATGAGAAGTAGGGACTAGGGAGAGTCACCATATCATGATGGAGGTTGTGGTTTATTCAATGAGTATTCAGCTGTTAGTTTTTTTATTTTTAATAATTATATTATAGAGTTTAATTATTGATAATTATTAATTGTTAGATAGTTGTTAGGTGATTAAATAATTGTTATTTATAAAAATTTTAAATTATAATTTTTTTAAAAAAAAATTATTTTTTTTAATTAAAAAGACTAAATTATAATCTAAAAATAATATTTAAATAAAAAATAAATATTAATATTAATATTTATTATTAATGGTTATTAAACATAATAATAGTTAAAAGTTAATAATAATTTTATCAAACACCTGTAATAATCAGTTATTAGATAACTGCTATCAGTTATCAGTTATCAGCTAACAACTATTAACAATAGCTAACAGCGACTAGGAACAGGACCTTAGAAAATGGATGAGGCACCATCATATGATAATTTAAGGTTTAAAGGGACTAATTCACTTCAAGATGTACAAGAGTTGATGAACGAAAACAAAAATTAATTAATAAAATTAGAAATTTAAATTGACAACTTACCCCTTGTTAATTAAATTGTATCACCAGTTTTTTGTCTGGTTTTAATTGCAAATAAACGAAAGCTAAATATTCACTACCTAGATATACTTGAAAAGATGGAGAAGAACAAAATTTGGAAAACAAAATTCTCATTAACTTCCTTGAATTTCTCATTATTTTTGGGAAACAATATAAATATAAATATAGGGAGACGATATACTCCTCCAATGGTTTCTAGCACTACTCCACCTTATTTTATCACTTAATTTGACTATCATACTTTTATTAATTTTGAAAAATTAATCTACCTTATTTAATTCAAAAAATTTTATTTTCCTTAAAATACAATCCTTGCATTTTATTAATTCTCAAAAAAAAAAAAAAAAATCTTCCTCAAAAGAAAAAAAAAATCACATATTGTTCTTTCAATTTTGTTAAAATAAAAACAAAAACTACAGATTTTAATATTTTAAATATACTTTCATTATATATAGATTGTAATATGTTTGAAAATACAATATTTCATAGATGATTATGAGAAAATACTTAATAACTTATATTTAAATGGGATAAATATTTTAATTTTGAAGAATTTCAAAAGATATGAATACTATTATTAATAACAATGAAAAATTACTAAATATAATTAAAAAACATATCAATTCGATCTGAAAATAACTTTTTTATTTTTTAATATTGGATATTAAATTTGAAAATTTTACGGTTTCAAATATAGCTAGATGGTTCATAAATTGTTATTTTTATTTCTAACAGGTATTTGACACTATAGTACTTTTTAGTTTACTGGTTGGTATTTAGTGCTTTTTGCTCACCATCTTATAACTTTTGGTGCTTCGCTACTTTGGATGATGGTATTTCAGTATTTTTAGGTTGATGATGGATATGGTCTTTTGATACTTTTGATGATTTTACTTTGATATTGCTTTGCTTGCGTAGTTTTGAATTGTAATTATTAGTTTGCTTGATGTGAAGGAGAGCCTTTGATGACTATATTTTGCTGACCTTTGATAACTTTTTCATGATGCTTGATACTTGACTATCTTATGTGATTATTGAAGTGTTCTTGAAAGGGGGAGAAATGGACTTTTTATCATGACAATAAGGGGAGAATTACATATATACTCTTTATAGTACTAGGATACAAACTAAAATTTATTTTTTCAAACAAAAACTCCTTTATCATTCACATAATTTAAAATAAATGACTCCGATACTATTTATTATGAAAAACATCTCATAATATAAATGAAAAATTAAAATTTAATGTTATAAATTTATTTTATAAAATAAATCTATTAAATATATATATATATATATATATATATATATATATATATATATATATATATATATATAAATAAAAACAAAAAAAATATAATATATTCTGTGTGAGAT
>CANXYC011638387.1:0-14814 GCA_948193065.1 Aleurites moluccanus
AAATATTATTATAATCTTGATCTTAATGCTCAAAATTATATGTCAACATTATTTTTTGCTAAGCTCCCAGAACTATGGCCAGAGGTAGCAAAAAATTCCTATCAACTCCTCCTAAATGAAGAAAAAGAGCTTGATGGATTAGAAGGTAAAATACAGGCAGTTAGAGAAAGGCACACACTGAATTTCAAGTAAGATAAGATGCAAAACGTCTTCCTTATTTGAACAAAAGTTGTTGCTCTCAGATTGAATATGTTTCTGGTAGGTACAGGTATACTACAACAAATGAAAAGGGGATAGGAAAAAAATCTGAAGCAGGATGTTCTTTTTGTGATACAAAAAAGAGAAAATTTAAAGGATATAGAAAAAGAAGAATATCGAAAAATGATAGAATTAACAAAAAGAGGTTTAGGTTTATTAGAAGGAAAAACAACCTTAGGGATAAAGGCAGGATAGATGCCTTTAAGAAAAAATATGGTAGAGCCCCTAAGTATCCGCAAGGGAAACCTCTTAGCTGTTGTTCTTGTTGTTGGATTTGTGGTTCAAAAGAACACAAAGCAAATATATGTCCACAAAAGAACAAGCGAAAAGAAAATCTTAGAAGAATTTTCTTCGAAGATGAGAATCTTGTTTATGAGCCAATAGAAGAAGATGAATATTCTGACATAGATTCTGAAATAGATTATGTTTATGAAGCAGTGTCTGAATATGAAACTGATATAGATGAATCTAATTTGTAGACAGCCCAACATCCCCTTTACCTCTTGGATAATAAATTGGCATAGCTAGTTTAAGACTTTAACAAACATTTTTCGTTGAGATTCTATAGCAAATTAAAAAGTGTCCTCCTATCTTTTATGGAGATTAATGAGAAGTGCATTTATGATATCCATGGTAATCTTGGTTTCTTCAGTCGAATTAGCCATTAGTACCTTTCAAGAGGAAACACAAGGTTCAGAACAATGCATAAATAGGGGGGTGACAACATGAGTCAAACATGTAGGGTTATGAGGGAAAAGGGTTCCCTCAGGTCAGGGTTTTGCTATCTGGGTTTTGCTTTACACACTGTTTTGAGGCCATATAAAGTTTTAGGGTTTTAGGGGTTGACTATGCATGAGTGGTTAATGTTAAAGAAATAGGCCACTAACACAGATATGGTTTTGACTTAGGCCTAGTCCAATGAATCAAATACATCGCCTTTGTCGATGACAGACGTCGTATTTTAGCCAAATTCCTTCATCTAAACTTTCGTTTTGGTAGTTTTAAGGTTTATAGGTCATCTATGATTAGAATCTTTGGATAAAAGTGTTTAGAATTTAAGGCTTCTATGTCTTAGAGTAATGGTTGAAAAGGTTTGACATTTAAGGCTTAGGTTGACTCTTATTCAGTTCAAGGTATAACCTAGACTTATTGGGATGGAATGCATACTTTATGCATTGTGGATGCATGACTTCCATGGATACGATATACATGTATGAATTGTTACATGGAAAAATTTTATTTTATGAACATAGGGCTTGATTTATCATGAATCATAGAACCTAAAGTCCAAGGTCTAATGTTCACTACATGAATGGTTTAGGTGTTTTGGATATAGGGTACCCATCGCATTAGATTAGTGATATATCTAATCATATGCAAAATAATGAGTTTCACATGAATCCAATAATACAACTTCCCTTTACACTTCAAAAAGATCGAAAATTCGTTGTGAGGTGGATTCTTTTGCTATCCAAAGGTGAATTTCATAATTGGTTTAGGCAACAAGCCTATGCAAAAATGATGCATGAATGCAAAGTCAAAATTAATTTGAAAGCCAAATTAAAGATACTATGAAAAATATTTTCAACTAATTGATAATCCTCTTATTATTTTCTTTTTAGAAAATGATTTATCCCCAGAAGAGTCACCAATTATGAGGCCTTACTCGAGCACCTCGTCTGATCCGCTAGTAAAATGGTCATCTGGACTAAGTCTCACGGATGTAGAGCAAATATCGTGTTTTACAAATGATTTAGATTTTTTCAGAATTTTTGAGAAGTCACCACCTTAATTTATTTTTATTGGAAAAATATAAGGTAAAAACCTAATTTTGACTCCTAATTATAATCCAATTAAAAAAATACTACACCTTTGAACCAGGTTTATAAATTCGAAGACTAGGCTTGCAGTTATAAGTAACAGTAATTTGGCTTTCAGTTTAATTATGACTTGAAAATATTATTTTCACGAGTGGCATTTATCAGATGCAAAGCAATAAATAAAGCCGTTAAATTATTTATTTGAAACAATAAAATAAAGCAATAATTTACATTTAAATATTAAAATAGGAGATATTAACTCTAACCTTTATGAATTTTAGGTTAATCACATTTTTTTTAAAAAAATTACTTCAAAATAAATAACATAAATGCAAATAAAGTGATACAAAAAAAAGGGAAAAAAATAATTTTTTGAATTTTTTGGATTTGATTTTGAACCAGCATGCCTATATATCCATTTAAATGAGAATCAAAATCCACATATTTCGCCCTTCTTATAAAGGGGTTTGGTTTGATGAAAAAGAGTTGACTTCAGGAATCTTCCGAGGTCTAGGGAAAATGGTGCGACTTATAAATCTTTAAAAGTCTGAGAAAATTATGTGACTTTTGAATCTTCAAAAGTATGAGGAAGTGATATATGACTTTAGGTATTTTTAGAAGTTCGGGAAATGTGCAATTTAGGATGCTCTAAATTTGAGGGAGTTATACCTTTCCTTGTAGTAGAGGAGATGAAAAGGTTTTGCCAGATCGAATTTCATTTTTGGAAACGAAATTAGATTTAAGAAAATAAATAAATTCAAAAAAAATTAATTTGAGTCTCTAAAGGCCAATTTCTTAATCTCCTATTCTCTTAATTCAAAGAAAATTAAAGAAATGTTTTTGAATTCAAAGAAAATTAAACTTTTTTTATAAAAAAATATTGGTGTTTCTTTAATTCAAAGAAAATTAAAGAAGTGAAATGGTGTGTGGTTGAGTGTGCATGTGTGTGTGAGTGTTATGGAAAAATGGGGTTGTGGGCTATTTATAGTGGTGAAGAGAGAGAAAAATGAAAAATTGGTCTAACGGATCCACCAAGAAGGGAGGGCATATCCACCAACAAGGACTGGCGGCATCACCGCCACATACTGGCTACAAGCGTGGCAAATACAAGCTTTTCATGTCTTTTTTGAGTTTTTTGGGGTCCTATTTGGTTTGGTGTGAGTCCCGTTAGTTCTCAGGGATGCTCCAAAAGTTTATAAAAGTCTGATGGCTCCACAGATGGCCTAATTCTTGCTTTAAAACCTGCAAAAGTCTGGTTATATATAATAAGATGTAAAATTATGTGTTCACATCGACCACCAGCAATAGAGCTTAACAAAGTCATGTGGAGAAAACTAGCATTGAGTTTCTAAATAGTTTAGATAAACAGAAATTTAAATGAAGGCCAGATAGTTTTTTTTTTTTTTTTATTGAGAATAAGTGGTCCTAACTTTTGATTCGGAATGAGTCATGAGGCGCATAATATATTAATAAATTCTAATTTTTAAGCTCGACAGCGTCCCATTTTGGTTAATTTGGATGACTCCATTTTTGTTTCCAAAATCATTTATTTAAGATCTCAACGGGCCATTTTTAATTTCAGATATTTTTATTATTTTTTAAATTTATTTCTTTTAATTTTCTTTTTTAATATTAAGGTTTAAGACTGTATTTAAACCTTTTATTTATTATTTTGTAAGCAATTTTCAATTAATAAAAATTTAGAAATTTAAAATACGATTTTGAACACTTATTATGCTGCGTCACAGAGCTTCTTGACATTGAAGCTGTTATCCTTAGATTCATTGCCACCACCGATCGAGAGCTCATAACTAACTAGATCAACTCAACACTTGTAAAGGGGCCTATTGCCATCACTAGAGGTCGCCAATCTGAGCCCCATCATCACTCACCGTTGAAGTTCTATACCACTATCAATCGGATCGAGATTCCTAATATTAACATTGCCGAGAGCCAGTCACTCAACATTGGATGGATATTCAATCAGATGGATATTGGAGATAAAGTAAAAGTATGGTTGGTTGCTTAGTTGAGTGAAAGAATGAGCTATGTGGAGCCACTTCTTGACTCACCATGGATACCCCTGAGAAGACTCAGATCACCTCCTCTTTCTAAATTTGAGGTACTTTTGGGAATTGGATAGGTTGACCTACTTGGTTTTTTTCGAGATTTAATGTTGGCTTCTTTATTTGTGAATTCCAGCTCAAAACAGTACAAATTTGTAGTTGAAGTTTAATTTTTTGTTTTCTAACTTTTGGATTCCTCTGCTTTTCAAGCTGTGTGTGTGTATGTGTTTGTTTGTGGTGTTTGTTGAATTATAAAATGGAATTAAAAAAAAAAAAGAAAAGAAAGAAGAAGGAAATATTTATGTATTCTCTTCGCTGTCTTCATTTTCTTTCTTTATTAAAATTTAGTTAACTACACGTATACTTTTTTTTTTGTTTAATATTTTGCAAAAATAAAGAGACAGAGGTTAGAGAAAATGGAGTGAGAAGAAAGAGGGAGAGAGGCAATTTACTTTTTAGATATTGAGAGGCGTATTTTTCTAGGTTATTGTATTTGACTCGAAAGATAATTACATAACATCTCGTTTAGTATAAAAAAAATATTAAATCAAATTGAAGTTTGGAAGATTTTTGTGTAACTAATTGAAGTATAGGGATAATAGTGAATTTAAGTGATACGATTTAGGTACAATTTGTGTAATTTAATCAAAGCAAAACTTATAATTTTTATTTTTTTTAACCAATTTTTTTTTATAAATTCAAAACAACCACAATAAAAATTAAAAAGTAGTAATTTTGAGTGGTATTAATATTTATTTTGTTTTTCTACAATGGATTGATGAGAACTGTAAATAAATGAACAATATTACAATTATAATTACTAATAATTTTTCCTTCTTTTAAGAAGTTGAAGAACTGATTGTGCAGTGCAGTAAGCAATAGCCTGAACTGTAACCATAGGATTGACACCTAAAGCTGTTGGAAATACACTTGTATCTGCTACAAACAGTCCTTCTACCTCCCATGTCTCTCCCATTTGGTTCACCACTGACTCCCTAGGATCAACCCCCATCTTGCAACTCCCCATCTGATGTGCTGAACATATTTGGGTCGAAATGTCTCTTAATGGTCTCGAACTTTCTTCTTTCACAAACTTCTCAAACTCATGATAACTTGCTTTTTTAACATTTAAGCTTCTCCCTTTGCAGTGTTGTGTTCCAATTTCTTCAGCTCCTCCTGCTGCTAGTATTCTTAGTATTTTCTCTAGCCCGTTTTGTAAATTCTTTTCATCTGTTGTATCCATCTTATAAGCTATTGAGTTTGGCGAACTCACTATTCCTGATCCTTTATCTCTTGCCAATGCAAATATATGAGCAGTTCTTGAAAATCTGCACATTTTCCTTTTCATATCCTCTCCAGAAATCCATGACATTAGACCTGAGTACATGCCTGGATGTAATGATGGAGTTTGTATCACTGCACCATATCCAGACTTGTCAAAATTAGCAACAACAGTAGACATTGCTGTCATTATCCCTCCTTGATAGCTTTTCTTCTCTGTCTCTGGCCACACTTGGCTGCCAGATAATGGTGAATCTGGGAAGTAGCCCCATGCCATTGTGACCGGATGAAGGTGTAAATTTTTGCCAATGTTAGCATTCTTTAAACCACTCCTTTTCAACAACGGAGGAGTACAAAGAGCACCACAGGCAACTATAGTAACCTTTGATTCAACCACACACAAGTCTTTTACACCTTTGTATTCAAATTCAAAAACAGCTCCAGTTGCTATTCTTCGAGTACTAATTCCTCTTTTTTGCTTGTGTAAAACCTTAATGGCCTCACAATTTGGAAGAATTAGTCCATTACCTGAATTCACCAAATCCAATAACCATGTTTCACAGGTACCTTTCTTTCTTCCATCCTTGCAGCCAAGACAACACCAGCCACAATAATGATCTGGCGAAGAATTTCGAGGAATGCTGTTTACAGGATAACCCAATTCTTCACATCCTTTTCGTAAAATAGCATTATTGAATCCTTCTTCATTAATCTCAGATTGAACTCCCATTCTCTGGCAAACAACATCCAGTGCTTCTTTATACAATTTACTATCGAAAATCTCGAGATCATAACCATCACTCCATTCATTAATAACATGTTGTGGAGTAGTAATAGAAGCTGACCAATTGATTGTAGAACCTCCTCCAACTGTAGAGCCTGCAAGAATTATAGCCCCCAAATCCTCAGTAGCCAATAGACCAGAAGATAAGTACATTTGATCCATTGTTGGGCCTTCAAGGAGTGAGAGATTGTTTCTAGCAAAATAGTTTCCTTTCTCGATCACAAGCACTTTATAACCAGCCTTTGCAAGAATACCAGCAATAACACCACCGCCAGAACCAGAACCGATAACTAATGCATCACATTGTATAATTAAAGAAGGTTGGTTATCTTTCGAACGAGAAGTCACAATAGGGAATCCAGATAGCCGAATGGAGTTCGTAACTATATCTCGGGGAAGGTTCATATTAATAAGTCCTTTGTGAAGAGGACCAAAGAGCTTTTCTTCTTCTTGTTCTTCATCTTTCTCTTTGTTCTCCAATTGTTCACCTTTCAATCTTCCACATGGAGATAGTTTTAATACTTTTTGTTGCTCTGCTTTGAACTCTGGGTCTGCTCCTGGATAGTCTATTGCCTTCCATGATAGGTTTTCATTTTTCTCATCTACCTGAAAGTTAATTAATGATATAAGATTTTTTTAAGGAAGTATAGATTATATCTCTTTTTTGTAATTATCTAAATATTGTTAATGTTAAGAGATGAAATCTCACTATATATGAAATTATTCTCATATGATATGAAATATTTTATATGGTGAGATCATCCTTAAATGGAAGATATCCATATGAAAGGAATTTAGATAAAAATTACTAAGGTCAAATATTTATCACCATTTCATGATAAAAAAAAAAAAGTTAAATATTGATATCCATTTTCCTTTATTGACAAATTTTCAATGTTTCAAATAAAACAATTTATTGATGAAAAGTATATAATAACAAAAACCCAATAAGAAAAAGATAAAATAAAAAGAAGAGCTAGGCGCAGTTGTACCTGTGAGAAGAAAACAAGTAGAGTAAGAAGTTTCATGGCCTTGAATAACATCTTGAGGGGATTAAAAAAGCTGAGAGACCAAGAATGCAAAATCTTTTCCCTTTTGTGTAGTGGGATTTGAGAAAAACATTGCAAATATGGAAAATGGGTTGAAATGCTTAATAGGCCACAAAGAATGAAAGTTCCAATCCTTGTTGATAGCATCCATAGGGCCAATTGTATCAACCACTTCTTTGGGTGCTTCATTCTCTCACTTATCATCCCTCCTAGCTGCAAAATCAAAAGCATCATTTACATATTAGACCACACAAAACTTTTTCACCATTTTATATCCAATTATTTTTTTTTCATATTTAATTGGCACTTGTATTTTAAGTTAGAACAATTTGAATTCAGCTAAAAAAATTTGAACAATTTGAATTTAAGATGTGATTCCAGGTTACAAACTAAAACTAATCATATTTAGCAAATGGCAAACTCAAATTTATCCTATATATATATATATATATATATATATATATATACACACACATACTTATCTTTGGGCTAAACATACTGGTACATCATATAATAAATTTTACTTAAATTAATAAATAATATTATAATTTTTCATTATTTTAAATATTCTAAATAGAAATTGTTTTAGTTAAAAAAGGGGGGAACTATTAAAAATAATTAAAAAAAAATATTGTGGAAAGATTTTGCTTTATAGTTTTAGGTGGGGGTGGAAGTCAAACAGACCAAATCGAATCAAACTGATCAAACTAAATCGAAATCAATGATTTTACAATTTATTTGGTTTGATTTTATTTGAAAAATAAAGTAAATCGAAAGTTTGATTTGATTTACGATTTAAGTATTTTTCTTCGGTTTCAAACCAAAGTTATATATATATATATTATTTTTTACTATAATTACAATTAAATATATTTGATTTTATTTTCTATACAATCACATATTTTTTTAACCTAATACTAATTTTGAATTTTAAAAAATATCATTCATGAAAATTAATTAAAAATAAATAAAAAAAATCTAATTTTTGAGAAAAAATATAAATTTTGACTGTGTTAAAAAATGAAATAGATAAGTTTTAAATTGTATAATATTGAATTATTTTTAAAATTTTTTATTATCAATATCTTATTGGTTTTTTTTTCTTAAATTTATAATAAAATAATAATGATTTATAAAAAAATATTTTATTTGAAACCGATAAATTAAAAATATTCAAATCAAACCAAATCAAATCGAAATCAAAATTTGACTATAATGATAATTTGGTTTGATTTGAAAATTTTATAAATTAAAATATTGATTTAGTTTAATAATAATTTTTTAAACTAATCAAACCGAACCGATGTCACATCTATTTCTAGGAACACATTTAAATAAAAAAAAAAATCATTTGTTGATTTTCTATAATTATTTTTGTATATGGTTTGAAAATTTTTAATTAAAGAAAAATAGTGAAAAATGAAATAAAAAAAGTGTAACTTTTTAGAAGTATTAGAATTAAAATGTTTAAAAAAATATATGTTGCATTGACTATCATCCAAAACACAAAATAGCTAATAGATAAATTATTTTTTAGAATATCATATGAATAAAACTATGCATATTGTTCAATTAACATTATCATTTATTGTACGTACAACCATTACTACTTGGTTGGTCCACCCTTCTGAAAAATAAGAATATAAATGGATAAGTGATAAAAGGAAAAGTTGTTATCAGGACGGATAAAAAACATTTTAGAAGATAACCTTTCTTCACATTTAAAAAATGACTGTAAAAAATTTTAAAAAATATATTATAAATTATAAATTAAAAAGTTAATTTTTAAAATAAAAAAATATTTAATAAATTTTAGAAATTAAATAATAATTTATTTTAAAAAATTTTAAAAATTATAAGGTTAAAAAAGAAAAAGAAAAATATATGATTAAATAATATTTTATTAAAAATTAAAAAATAATTATTTTATAAGTTTTAAAAATTAAATAATGTAAGAAACAAAATTTATTGCCAAACAAAATTTAGGTATGCCACCATGTAAGAAACAACCTCACTTGGACAATTTAAGCACGCAAACAGAAGAAGGCAGAAAAAGGGGGTTTTGGCTAAACTGAATTAAATTTTTTAAAAATTGGATATAAATTTTAAAAATTAAATAGAATTAAATTTAATCGAAATTATTTTAGATTAAATTAAATTGATATATTATTATTTAATTTTTTAAATAAAATAAATATAAAATTATTAAAAATATAATTTTGGCACATTCTTTAACAATCACGTTAACCCAAACAGATTGAAAGGAGAGGGAACACTGAAATCACACTATTTTTTTCAGGTCTTAAGTTCATAATAATTGCAGGTGGAATCATGAACTCCATAACTACACCCTCCTAGCAAACAACCAAAAAGAAAAACAATATTAATTTTATTTACAAAAGTTTTTGGATGACCCCTACAACAAAACTAAATTTCAAGAGTTGAGGTTAAAAAGAATTATGGATAAAAAAAATTCAAGTTCATAAGATAAAATTTTTTATTAAAGTACTTACTAAAATAAGCTAGATTTTGATACTTATAAAAAATTTAATTTGATCCAAAACTCATTATTTAAACAAGTAATTTTAAGTTAAAAACTCAATCTGCTATAGTAAATTAATATATTTTGGATCCTCAATTTAAACACCCATATAGATTAAAATAAAAAATTTAATATTTTAAGGTGCTAATATAATATATTTTTAAAAAAGATATAGATATAAAAATTAATTTTGAGAAACTTGCAAGTAGTTCTGCTTATGCATACCCGCCATTTTATTACGAAAATGGTAAGTGACTCGAGACGTGTGAGGTATGGCAACAATAGTATTTGTTCAACTTAAAAAAAAAATAAAGGTTTTATTTGGGTAGTTTAATATTAAAAATACATAATATAGATATAAAATAACACAAAAAGTGAATAAAAAATCAATGTTTATATAAATGAAAATATATGAAAAGTAAATTAAAATTTATAATATTAAAATCATACTTCAAAACAAAAAATTTTCAAAAATATTATTAAAGAGAAATAAATAATAATATAATTCATATTTTGTATTTAAAAATACAATCAAATATATATCCTTATAAAAAATAATATTTCATTTATTTTATAATAAACGTTTTAATTTTTTATTTATTATTTATTTTGTAATAAACGTATTAAATTTTTTTTAATATGTCCTAATTAAATGTGTGATTTTCTAATTCAAATTATATTTTATTTTAATATTATAATACTCTAGTCAAAAAAATATATTTAAAATAAAAATAATAATTAAAAGATATAAAATGTGAGAGAAATAGGAAGGTGGATAAAGATTAAAATAATAAATAAATAAATTATAAAGGTTAAAATAATTATTTTTTTTTTTGAAATATGTATTTTATAATTAAAATATTTATTGTGAAATAGAAAAAGTTATTGTATTGTGGTGTGATGACTCTATAACCATGACACAACCTTGAGACACCTAACAAGTAGTATATAAAGTATTTATTTCCTAGTATTATGTATGTATGTAAGTTGATGTTATATTTTTTAATATCCTCAATTTCTTTCTAATATGTGTCTATACAGAAAATTATCAAAAGAGATGACAGAGTCATTGACTTTATATAAAACAACAAAGACTGTATATTTAAAATAGCATGCATGCATATATATTATATAATAAGAAAAATAAAATTATTAAGTGATGAAATTCCTACACGTTGAGGAGTTCCGGCCATGGAAGCTGAAGAAAGAAAAAAATTGACAGTAGAGTGATCGGCGGCAGGAATAAGATGGTCGTCGGAGATGTTAACTGATGGCAAGAAAGTATCACAAATAGCAGTAAGAGATTCCATTTGTGATGAAGAAAGAGAATTAACATAAAAGTTGTAGTGTTGTTTGTTATAAGTATCTCCTCCTAAAAGAAGTCTCTGCGTATCAATAATCACTTCTTTTTCGTCAACTCCATTATTCACCTCCATACTCTCTCTCTCTGTTTTCTTTGCTAATCACTAATACCTAAAATCTTTATGAAATGATTAAGTATGTGATGTGAAGGTATTATATAGTTCCAAGTAACAATTAATTAAATTTATTTATTTATTAAAATTAATTAATAAATAAATATGAGAGATAATATGGGAACACGTGGAAGATATGAGAAACGAAATTCTGTTGATCACATAAGCTGTGTTGTGTACTGAAATTTGGCTTTTCAAGTTCTCATAATAAATGGACAACACACAACGCTACATATTAAATGGATATCAGCTGTCACAATTAAATCTTCATTAAAATATCGCCAACAAGTTCGTATTTCATAGTTATTTTTTTTAAAATATTGTAGTAATTAATATTTTTTATAAAAAAATAAAAAATAAAAAATGAGACATAGAGTGAAACAAATAATTCAGATTGATATTAAAAACTTTATAATAATTTTTTTTTTATATAATAATTTTTTTTTCTCTACTTTTAAGATTTTTTTATATCATTGATACTTTTTTTTTTTTAATTGACTGGTGCTTTTTTTTTTTTTTTTTAATCTGTTAGTTTTCTTTCATATAGAAGTTTTTTGTGCATTTTTTTTTTATAGAAATATTTATTTTCTTAAAGTATTTACAATTTAAGAGTTTATTTTTTTAATTTTAAATTTATTATTAATATTCAAATAATTAAACTTATTTGAAAATATAAAAGTTAGATTTGTAAATTAATTACTATTAAACATAGCGTGCTTTCAGTTCAAATACACCATCAATTATACGATTGGAAAATATTAAAAGAAATTCAAGTTATTTTATTTCAATAATTTTTGATATATATTTTTATATTTTTTCTATTTTTAGATCAAAATAAATTATTTTTAATATGTGAATAAAGATTCATCATGTTTTCAAAAAAAAAAAAAAAATTAAAAGTATAGATTCACATAGGATAGAAACTGAAAAGAATAAGAGTTTAAAAATGAAATTTTTAACATTAAAGAAAATTTATTATATTTTAATAAAATAAAGAAAACTTATTATATTTTTCTAAAATAATGGAATAAATATTAATTTTTCTTAGTGGGATGAGGAAGTATTATTATTATTATTAATTAATTAATCAAGTGGTGTTAATTCGAGTACAAGGGCTGGGCTGCTGGTCATTGACTTTTGTAATTTATAATTAAAGGGTAAATAAATAAATAATAGAAATACAGGTAAAATAAATAAATAAACTAATGCAACCGAGTTTTGACTAAATTCAAGTTGCCCAATTTGCCACTACTCCGCATTGAAGAATTCATACTGTTAATAGATTTATTAAAATCTCCAATGACGTAAGGACTTTGACTCAGTTTGGGGTAAATTAAAATTAGATAAACTAATATACCAATGGTATATTTTTACCTTACACAATTTAATTAGTATATTGATGTTGTTTTTAAAAAATTATGTTCACTAATAATGGATACAGCAAGCCTCATCAAGATTTGGATGTGATGTAAGGCTTTTGGTTTGAATTTGCATGTGAAGTACTCCATAGGTTTGATCTTACAACACATGCATAAGAGGCATTAAAGAACTAAGTCGTCCTTTTGATATTTAAGTTAATAACTATTATATATATGAAATTAAAAAAGATAAGAACTATCTTTTTATAAGTAAGGATAGCTTACAACGTACAAGTCCTTTTGTGGAAATATGAAAGCTTGAATTTATATCTTCCCATTCAAATAACATCATCGTTTACACGAACTTTTCTTTATTGTTTTATTAATAACTCCATCATACGTAATTACAAATTAAATAAACTCATTCACTCTTTTAACATATTATATTTTTTATCAGTCCAAATTCATATTTCCAATATTAAGTGAAAATAAAAGTCATATAAGAAGAAAACATCTCAAATCCTATTTGTCACTAACAATATATCTGTTGTACCACCATCTATCTCCTTTCTTAAAAGGTAAGAACCTAATAATTCAGAAATGCATTTCTAAACAATGTAATTATGTATCAATAGATGGAAATAAATTTCGACAATATCTGCCATGGTTCTCCAAATGCACTAATTAAGAAACGCATAAACAAATTATCAATGTATTTATCACTATGAATTTAAAAAATATATAAAGGATGCCACTAAAATTTCAATCAATCTATAAATAAATGAGTTATTCATTTTATTGTAAAGGACAATATTTTTGATAAATATGATATTACCCCTACATTAAATAAAAATCATTCATAGCAAATAAGTTCAACAAGTATCACAGCCCATATCAGGACTAAAATTTCTAAAAACACCTACAAATTATATGTTATTTTATCTTTTATTTATTTAATAAATAGAACATATTGCATTATTATATGACATTTTTATCATATTAAGCAACAGCTACAATAAATTCACTACACATTTGTAATTATATTTATATATCAAATGTATTGAGCAAAATATAAACTTATCTGTTGGCCGCAAATAAAAAACTAATTACTGAAAATCATAGACAAATGTACTTAATTATGTCACTAATATGAAAGTAAATTTATTAAGTTCTTTTAATTGCGGCATCAAATTAAGAATGATTAACTACTATATGATGAATTTTAATTTAATATATAGTAATTAAATTATTTTTAAAGTTACAAAATTATTTTTTTGAAATGGAGATGAAACTTAAATATATATTTAATTTTATACTATAAGTTTTCAAGACCATAGCCTTCCCATTTGATGTAATTAAGAGAAGGAAAGAAACAAAACAAGTACATGCACATGTTTTCAAGGGTGGTACCCATAGTTGCTAAAATCGGACCGAATCAACCGATCAAATCGAAAAATCAGGAATCAAATTAAGGATCAATCTGGTTAGTTCCAAAAATTAGTTAAAAAACTGGTGAATTGACTGATTAATCGGTAAATTGACCAAATCAAATATGATTTTTGGTTCGAGTAGGTTAATTTTTTTAATTTTTTAATTTTTAATTTTTGATCAAAAATAATAAATGTCAAATTATATTTATTTCCATCATATATATAATAAATGTCAAATTATATATACATATATGTATATCGATTTTTTTTCTGTTTAACTGATTCTACCCCGATTGAACCTCTGACCTTCTGACTCTCTGTTTTCATTGATTCTTTAACCAGTCCGATTATGAAAACATTGATGGTACTTCCTGCATTGGTACAGAGTTCCTTGCTCCAAGCTTAAAAAAAATTCCATATGTGTATATATATTTTTTGTCACGACCCGCTCTCGCGAGCCGCGACGGTCTTAGGGCACGGGAAATGCCAATGGCGACCGACACCCGTAGAACCCAATATCAGACATATCAATCCTATCAATACAATGTATACATGTATACAATCTCTATTCATTCATTATCAATCACGACCTGTCATATATTCTCAATCAACTGTATTAACAATACCCACAGGATCATATCAATCATAACATATATTTTTCCATATCATGGTATCATCATTTGGATACATGTTCATTTCCTAGCTAACCCGTACATACCCATGGAGCAGTTAGATTATGAACACCAAAATA
>CANXYC011638501.1:0-23586 GCA_948193065.1 Aleurites moluccanus
ATAAAGACCTAAAATCAATTCCAACCTAAATCAAGCATACCAATCTCTTCCTATATGCTTCAATTACCTATTAATTAACCATATCACATACACCTAACAAATTGCACACTCATTTACCTCATAAACCCTAATTCTAGCTCAAACCAATTCTACCCAAAGGGGCTTGATTACCAAAGCTTAATTTTTCTAATTCAACAATTAAACACATCAAGTTAACACTTATAAGCCTAATTGCACAAAATCAAACCAAATTCCTTATGTTTGCCCTAAATAGATTCGGTTTTGGGGGTTTTTCCCAAATCAACATTTAAACTTCCAAATACGCTTGCAATTAACCAATTTAAGTTGCCAATTATACTTTTAAACAATTAGTTTCACTAAAACCAAGCAAATTCCCCATTTTCCCCAAATGAGGCATTCGGCCAGAAGGGGGTTTTCTCCTTTTGAGTTTATTCTTCAATTTTAGGCATTCAAACATCAATTCACTATGCCAATTAAAGATTCAAACATCCAATTGTAGAATTTTAGACGACATTCTACACCAAAACCCTAATTCCTATTTGGTTCCATAGTCCATTCAAAAATTGAAATCCAACTCATGTTTAAACATTCAATTGACATCAATTTAATCCATTAAACATCATTTATACAATCAATTATTCAATTAAAGCACCAAAAGTATTTTCCCCCAATTTTCCCCAAGTCAATTCAGTCACTTTGTAATTTTCCCAACCAAAAGTTAAATCCCTCAATTCAAGCATCCAAAGCAACATTTAAATGTAGATAAATCACTAACTAACAAGAAATTTCAACTTACCTCAAGAATTTCTACCAATGGTCGAACCCTAGCTTCCCCAATCCTCCAACCAAAATGAAGTTTAAGCAATGGTTTAAGAAATAGGAGATAAATGATGAATATTTCCACCCAAACTTAGAAAAAAATCTCCAAAACCTCCAATGCTCATCAATGGCCGAACCAAAAAGATGAAGAAGAAGAAGTTTTCTTCTTTTGCACTTGGTAGTCACGGTTTTAGATAGAAAAGAAGAGCATGTAGATTTATTTTGAATAAAATATAAGTTAGTGGAGATTTTCCATGCAATCACTTACACTCAATCTCACAAAGTGAGCTTTAAAACCTATAAATGCATCCTTTAGATTAAAATGTACCAATACTTTGTTCCATTGAATCAAGATGAGCGAAAGTGCTATTCACTCCTTTCTCTTTCACTTTTACTCTAATTAGGTCCTTATAAATTATCAATTAAATCCCTAATTTTTATTTTCTTTTTGCAATTAAGCCCTATCATTTTTGTAACTTAATTTGGCTACTTTATTTTATTTATTTATTTTATTATCATTATTTTATTTTATCCAAAAAATCAATTAACAATCAAACACACATGTAAGCACATCAAAATAATTTCAAATAAATTAACAGAAATTCCCGAAGGTCCTTAACTATACTAGGCTCGGTTAGGACTTGGTGTTACAATAGTCTATACACATCCTCAAAAAGCCATCCTTTTTCTTCACAAACAATACCGGTGCACCCCAAGGAGAACTACTCGGTCTACTGAACTCTCTATCCAGTAACTCCTGTAACTACACCTTCAATTTCTTCAATTCAGTTGGTGTCATTCTGTAAGGAGGAATAGATATAGGATCAGTACCTGCATACATCTCAATCTCAAACTCAATCTCCCTATCTGGGGGCAATCCTGGCAACTCCTCAGGAAATACATCAGGAAACTCCTGAACTACTGGTATCTGATTAAGATCTACAGAAGACTTCTACACATCTATCACATGAGCCAAATAGGCTGAACAGCCTTTCCCAATCATCCTCCTAGCCTGGATAGCAGAAAACAAATTAACCCTAAACTCCCGTATGTCACCCTGAAACTCAAACTCTAGCTGCCTCTCAGGCTGAAACCTGACCTTCTTTTGATAATAATCAATAATTGCTCGATGCCTCGTAAGCCAATCCATACCCAAAATCACATCTAACTCTAACACTGGCAGTTCAATCAAATCAACACGCAATATGTTATCATTAATTTCAATCACACAGTCAGGATAGTAACAGTCTGCATCAACACTCTCACCCATCGGAGTAGCAATCACTAAAGGCATATGCAACAATTTCCTTTCCTTATTCAATTTAGGTGCAAAGTGTGGTGACACAAAGGAATGAGTAGCACCAGAATCAAATAAGGCATCAGCAATCTCATTCTGAATCAGAATAGTACCTGTGACCACATTATCTGATCTCTATGCCTCCTGGGTGTTAACTACAAATACTCTACCCTAACCCCTGCCCGTTGGGGCCTGACTACTGCTGGAAGCCTATCCTCCTCTACCTCTACCTCTACCTAAAGCCTCTCTTCCCATATTCTGACTCATCTATACCATCGGCTAAGAAACCGTAGCAGATGGTTGCTGCTTACCCCTCACAAGACATCTACTGGCATAGTGACAATGCTGACCACATCTCAAGCAAGTACCAGTCTGACGCCAACACTCCCCTTCATGTCTCCGTCCACAAAACCCACAACTAGGTATACTAGGTTTCTGTGCAGCTGGTCTTAAAAAATCCTGAGAATAGGCAGGTACGGACTAAACCACTGGTGGTCCCCTACTCTGCACTCTTCTCCTCTGACTACTGGCTAAAGATCGCTGCTCAAATCGAGGCACTGGCTTTGTCTGCCTAGGCTGGGAGCTGCTCTCCCCCCTCCGAATCTGAGCTCCTGGACCTCCTTTCCTCTTATAGTCCCTCTTTGGCCTCTTTGTCTTATACTTCTCTTCCATCTGTATAGCCTTATCAATAACAGTCATCAGAAAAGTGAATTCTGTAGCCAACAGAGCATTATAAAGTGCAGCATATAACCCTCTCCTAAACCTGCTGATCAGATCTGCCTCAATAGGAACAATATGAGTAGCATACCTACTCAGCCTGATGAACTCTTCAGCATACTCCTCTACTGATCTATTTCCCTACTCCAACTGCTCAAACTGAATCAGGTTATGGGTTTTCACCCCCTCAGTAATGAACTCATCTATCAGACCTTAACGAAACTTGGCCATGAGGGTGGATGCTCACCATATAGCCTGGGCTCCATCCTCCTCAAAAACCAAGTCCAAGACTTACCTTTCAGTAACAATCCAACCAGCTCTACTGCTCTAAGCTCAGAACAAGGTAGTCTCCTAACTACCTTCTCTTCCTCCTCTAGGAAATTCACCGGATCACTGCTTCTGTCACCCCTGAACTCTGGCAGGTTTAGCTTCAGAAAGCTAAACATAGATACACCACCCTTGTCAATAACTCTACGGCCTCCCTATACAACAAGCTCCTCAGGAACCCTTACTGGCTGCACAGGAGCCGATGCAATTGGTACTGCCTCTGGTACCACAGGTGGGGGCACTGCTACTGGAATTGGTGGTGGCGGTACATTCTAATGTTCCCGCCTCAAATATGCTAAATCCCTACGTAACTCCATCAATCCCCTCATCATCTCAACTCTCCCGGGATCATCGCCCCTCTGTGTATCCTCTGTAGTCCGTCGAGATCTGGACGGACCCTCAGAAACTGAGAACTCTCTGACCAAAGACTCATTAGAGGCTACCTATGCCTCCCTGGTATCTTTGTCCTTATCATCGGACATCTCAGTAATCTATTGGGAAAAATGAGAAACACACTCAGTATATCACAGAAACACAGAATACTAACATATAACAGACGATAATAGCAAAAGACGACAAAGAAAATCATATGCTCCATGGTTTACTTAATTCTACCCCATTTTGTACTTAGTCACTATTCCTTTGTAATTCAGGTACTATTCATCTGTAACCCTAAGCTCTAATATCTATAACCTAAAGCTCTGATACCACCTTTGTCATGACCCGTTTCTGGATCGAGATGGTCCTAGGATGCGGGAGATGCCAATGGCGACCGACACCCATAGAACCCAATATCACATGCAAAATCTATAACCATCAATTAATTATATATTTTACTTAATTATCATTCATTCTATCATTCTGTAATTCTTTCTGTAATTTAGTGCAGTTGGCTGTAACAGTCATTATAACATGTCATATGATCATCATATACTATAAAGTATCATCACATACGTATACATGTTCATATCCTAACTAACCCATACATACCCCATGGAGCAGCTAGAACATGAACACCAAAAATATAGAATATGTAATATTTACATGAAATGACAATAAGCAGAAATCCTCGGATGTCTGAAGATGGGATTCTGCAATCTACTCCTCTCTTGAAATGGTAAAAAAAGCAAAGAGTGAGTATATAAGATACTCAGTGAATCTATATGCATCGCCAATAAATATAATGGTTAACAGATGCAAGAATGATGTCAATAGCTCAATGTGAACAATTTACAGAATCAGTAACATAAGGTAACAGGATAGTCAATAAGTATATCATAGGCTCATTATAATATGGAAAGACAGATAAAAGGATGGACTATATGTAATCATATAGTCTCTAGTAGTATCAGTATGGACTATATGCGAACATACAGTCTCCAGTAATATCAATATCAGTAAGTATAAGACTGATCAGGTCTTATGGCCAGGACCATAACCCTTCGCAGCTAGGGCATTAGTAATACAATGTTCACATCACCGACAGTATATTTCCACTACCCTGTCGGAGCGGTAGCTTTGTCAAGCCACATTAGGATTAATATAAGGAAGAAACATATCAATGGACACCATTATGCAACAATGGTATCCTCCATATTAATAAGCTCAATATCATTCAAATCAATTAGCGATAGAATCAATGGCATTGCAATATATGCTATTCAATCGATGATAAGAAATTTGGTAAACAACAAAATTATAGAACAAAGGTTGGCTCGGCAAAGGAAATCGATAGGCCAATTAGCATGCCAATGTCGCTGGCGAAGATGGCATTCAAATGGTAGGCCTATGGAAAACAAAGCAATAGGCCAAAGGCAAAACAACTAAGCATTTCATCAAACACATGGTGGGCACAAAAGGGCAAGCCACTAGGTTAGGGTTTGGTGCAAATTTGGCATGCCTAATTCAACCAATAATAAGTTCACATTGTCAACAACACAATAGGAATCAATTAAAAAATATTAAACAACATTAAAGACATCAAATTGCCTAAGAAATTCAAAGGAAAATTAAACAAAAATCAAAGGGATGAATAGTATTCTAGGTTCGGCCAAAATAGGGTTCACCAAATTGAATTTCAATCATCATTCCAATGGTATAGGCATATAATTTGATGCATATAGAACTCACCTAAGGCTTCCAATTGCCTTAGAAAATTTATTTCCACCAAAAATCTTTAAAGGAGGCAAAATGCACAACTTGTGCAATTCTTGTTTTCTACACCAAAACAACCATCAATTAGTTATCTAATGGCCTCCAATTAACATATTCTAAGATCAATTAACACAACCTAACACTACTTAATATAGTTCATTGATACAACTTCAATTAGGTTAGGCAAATTAGGGTTTTCTATCCAAATGCATCAATTAATGCAATCTAACCTAAAACCCATTCAATTCAATGTCTAAATCATCTAAATGAACCATAAAAACAAATAAATTAATTCCTTACCTAGAATGGATGAAGGATCCGAAAACCTTAAGGAGTTATTCCTTGAATTCCTTTAGCTTTCCAAGCAAATTAATGGTGGGGAATGGAAGAACAAAGCTTGAAGTTAGGTTTTCTTTGATTTTTTCTTAAGGAAACAAGCTTTGAAATGGTGGAGAATTGATGGAGCAAGGTTCGGCCATACATGGAATGAAGAAGAAGAAGAAGAAGAAAATTGATGGAAAAATGACTAAGTGTTGCCTTTTATACTAAGTCATAATGGCAAATTACATTTTGTTCCTTAAACTTCCATGTAATTATACTTTGATCCCAACTTCTTCTGTAATTTATTCTGTCAGGATTTAGATTTCAAAGTGGGGAATCAAAATGCTTATTTTAATTTATACTTATTTATAAAAATAGTTTCAGAGTCATTCTGTAACCCAGACAGACTCATTTCCACTATTCACCTCGAATTTCCATTTATCTACGGTTTTGTCATTTGTTACTTTTTCAGTGTTCCTAAATATTTTTCATCTCTTTATTTTTACCAAAATTACACATGCATTTATGTGATCTTTTACCCCTGGTCAAAATTAGAAATTCATCTGTTGACCGGACTGCTAATTTCTCGGCAGTGTTCCCGACACCGCCGATTTTCAAAAAAGTAATTTGTTCGCTTTCTAACTATGTCTCTAAAATTATTTTCCATCATTTCAATACCTTTAAACCATATACTAAGAATTAATTCATGCATATAAGTTATGACTTTCTAGGGTATTACAGAAAACCCCCATTGACTACTCATTTTTTGAATGCTTCCAAACAAAGGGGAAGTAATAGTGCAAACTTGTTAAAAATATGATTTAAAACTTGTGTGGCACATTTTGAGGGGGAGTTTTGCTCATTTTTCTCCAAAATTTTCATAATTCATATTTTTTAACTCTTGCACTTAAAAGCTGTTTGTCACCATCAAAAATGGGGAGATTGTTGGATCTTTGATATCCCAACATACTCATTTTGATGTGTGCAAACAACAAATTAAACTGCTAATGAAGTTTGCTTGATTATATGCAAGGACAATTTTTTAAGGTTGCAGGTTACTGGTTTGTAGTGGCCGCTACTCTGCTAAGTCGCCCCCGCTACTTAACTTAAAAGGAAGAAAAGTTAAGAGAAACCAATTCAGTAGCGCCCACTACAAGCTAAGTAGTGCCTACTACTCAATTAAGTAGCGGACGCTACAATTAAATAGCGCCCGCTACAAGATAAGTAGCGCCTACGAGTTATAAGTCTTAGCCGCTACTAAGAGATCCAGAAGACACAGAAGCTGATCAACTTTAGTAGCTCCCTTGCGCCCACTACCTATACAAGTGTCCACCGCTACACATGCTGAAATTTGAAGTAGCAGCCGCTACAAAGAAGTAACAGCCGCAAATTTCATAATTAGAAGCAAGCTAAAATAGTAGCAGCCTGCTACACTTTTAAGTAGCACTCAATGAAGGATGTAGCGACCGCTACTAAGAAAACTCAGAAGACACAGAAGTATCTTGAAGTCTTTAGAGCATTAGTCACGCCCGTTATATTTTAAGTAGCGCCCGCCACTTATTATGTAGCGTCTAGTATAGTTCGAATTCTGGCAAAAAATATAGCCATTGGAACAACTATAATTTGTATTAAATGCACCCAAATAGCTCTTTTTAGCTCAGGACTATGAATATGAGTTGATATGAATTTATTATTGTAACAACAACTAATTTATTATACATTAATTCATATCTTAATATCCTTAAGTGTTCTTGAACTTCAAATTGAGTTTTCTATTGTAAAAAAAATTAATTGGCAAAACTTCAAGATTGTTGAATTGTAATTAATTCCTAAGAGTTGGGTTAAAGTTATTGAGCAATTTCTTTCTTATCTCTTGTATCTCTTTTGGGTTGTGTGTGAGCCTTATTGTAAAAACACTAGTAAGGTTTGGTGTTAGCCTAAACACTTTAAGGTTTGATCTTTAATCTGAAAAAAGGATCAAAGTTAGTGAAATACTCAAATGTGATGTTGAGGAGTGGACGTAGGCATTTTTGGCCGAACCACAATAAATTTTTTGTGTGAATTTTTCTTTCTCTCTTTCACTTATTAATTTTTAAGTTGTTATTAATTTTATTAAATAACCAATTCATCCCCACCCACCCACACACCACCACCACCCCACCCCTCTTGGTTGCTAAGAGACTTTCAATTATAAATTTAGAAAAATAAAAATCAAGAAAAAAGAAAGAAAAATGTATATGACCTAGTTTATATCTATGTTAATTTAAGAAAAATAAATCAAATTATTTTTAGTGGAGAAAGGCTCCACTTGGTTGGCCACTTGCCCATTTAACCATTACTAATTTTATTTATTTATTGATCAAATTATCCTTTGACCTACACTTCTCAAAAATTACAAAATTATCATTTTTCCTCTTCTTATTCTTCCATTCACTACTTGAGAATACAGATTTTACCAATTTCACTCAATTCTATTTTTAACTCACTCATTACTTATCTAATTTTAGGTGTGTGAAGAAAAATTGGATAAAATATTGCTTTAGAATTTACTAAAAATTGAACACCGGAGGGTGTCCAATCTTAGTTTTTTTCTAAATTTTTTATTTTTAAGTGTTTTAACTGATTTAATTAATTAGCACTCTTTTCAACTTCTTTTAATCCCCTAATTATTTTTCTTATGATGCTAAGTCCTCTAATTTAGGTATTCCATAATCGTGTTTAACTAATGCACTTACTAAATTTTATAAAAATTCAACTACCGATACTCGTTTCATAAAACTATTCTTAATCGTTTTAGAATTTAATTAGAGTTATTACAATTGGTTCCAAAGTAACAAGTAACAATACCAACTCTAAAGTATAGCAATGGAAACAAAGATATATTTATAACAAATATTGTTTGTTCAAGAATTACCAACTTAACAATTTTATATATATGTTCGAAATGAATATTAACAAAAGAATCATATTTATGTATATGCAAACACATACAACACATATGCATAACTCACCTCCACAAAACTATAATGAAAGTCAAAACTTAAAACCTTCTATCAAGCTCCAAATCAACTTGATTGCACTTAAAGCTCCAAGCCTAACATGTTTTAACAAATTCACAAATTTAGGGTTTTCATTATCCAATATTATCTATAATAAATTTTTGCAATTATAGACTATGTAAAGCTTATTTAGATATTTTTTTAAACTCAATTTAACCATTCCTTAAGAAATTTATGAAAGAATAGAAGAATTGACACTATTCATGTTACTATTCACCATTTGCCCTAATTCTGCTAACAACCAAAATCTATTTAATGCATTTAATATACTCTTCATAACTCATACACAACTATTCTAACAACCTATAACCTTAAATCATAACAGAAATTTAACTATTAAGAAAATACATTTTTCTCCTCAAATGGAGATTTTGAAAAAATCTTGAGCTTGAGATGATTTAATAGCTTTCTCAAAGTGTTTCCCTTCCAAAATGCAGCATTAATGTCCTAGAATCATAGATGGAATAGATTTAGGGTTTGGTGGTTGAGAAATAAAGAAGAGAGAGAAAATGGTTTAATTTTCAGACAAGTGACAAATGAACGGATGTATATAGAACTCGATACTTCACGCCCGTGAAAGAAGGATTCATGCCCATGAAGATGAATATCACGCCTATGAAAGCAATATGATGAAAATCTGAAATTCAGACACAAACTTTTTGCATGCCCGTGAATGAAGGCTGCGAGGTATAACTTAATATCTCTCCAACCTAACTTAACCAAAACTTATCTAACACAACTTAACATATGAAACTCTTTCTCTAAAAGCTATCTATATTCAACAAATCACATTCTAATAGACTGAACTAGCATAAAATAAAACAGAACAGAACATAAAATCTAAGTTTATTACAACTCAAACAATTCCATTCAAAGACAATCAATCAAAGTACAAAACACAAGCAATACAAATAGAGGGTATGACAACATATATGTCTCTGTGTGTGTGTGTGTGTGTGTGTGTGTTAAGAAAATTAGCATTGGCATAACATTATGTTTCTTAAGGTGAGCATGGTTGAAATTACTCAATGTATTAAGTGCTTCTTACCTATTCAAAACCTATCCAAGTGACCAAGTGGATTATTAGCTTTTCTATTTTTTGGATTCATCTTTTTTTTTCACCATATTTACAGCAAACAATCTTCATTGGTATTCACATCAAAAAATCAATCTACAAATGCACAACCAATGTCTTATTCTTAGGTATATAGGACTTAAAATTCGATTCCTCTTTTTATATTTTAATGTTATATAAAATCTCATTTGTCGGAAATAAAAAAGATGTTTTCTTCTTTTTTGAAAGATCAAGCTTGGAAAAGATTTGGTGGTTGGTCACATAAAATGTTTTCTAAAGCTGGGAAGGAGGTGTTATTGCGATCTGTGTTACAAGTGTTGCCTGTTTATTGTATGAGTGTTTTTTTGCTTCCATTATCTTTGTGTGATAAGTTGCAGAAAATCATGAACTTTTTTTGGTGGGATTTGCATAATAATGGCAAGAGAAGTTTTCATTGGTGTAGTTGGAAAAGGTTGTGTGAGGAAGGATTGGGGAGGTTTGGAATTTAGAGATTTTCATTGCTTTAACCTTGCAATGTTGGCTAAACAGGGATGTAATTTAATTCGGAATCCAAATACTCTAGTTTATAAGGTTCTCAAAGCTAGATATTTCCCTAATGGGGATTTTTTAATAGCCACTTTAGGCCATAATTCAAGTTATACTTGGCCGAGCATTCTAGCGACGCAAGCATTGTTGAAGCAGGATTTTAGATGGAAGGGGGGTAATGGTTCTAATATTTGGATTTGGGGTGATCCATGTTACGTACTGAGGATAGTTTTTATGTTCAAATTGTGCCTCGTGTTGATTTAGAAGATATGAGGGTATTAGATTTAATGATACCTGGGCAGAAGGAGTGGGATGTGGAGCTTTTATAAGAATTATTTGACAAGAGAGATGTTGAGGCATTTTGTGCAATTCCTTTGCCTCGTATGTAGATAGATGACATGATTATATGGCACCATACTAATAATGGGGAATTTTCTGTTAAGTCTGGTTATTATGAGGCTTTGACTATGACAGGTCTGGAGGAGGAGTACTGTGTTGGTGGTCTCTGGAGTAGCTTATGGAAATTGCAGATACCTCCAAAGGTCAAAGATTTTATGTGGAGGTTTTTGAGGAGATTTTTACCAATACGTAGTGTTTTATCACAAAAAGGACTCCAAGTTCCTAATTCATGTGTGCTTTGTGGTGGTGATGAGAAGTCTCTTTCACATTTTTTTTTTCAATGTCCTAGGATTGCATTTTTTTTGGGTGTCTTTCGCAGTAGATATTGATCTTATCAGTGATGATCATGTGTCAACCTAGTTTTTTGCTTTGATAAATTATGCAGGAGCTAGTAATGTTGAGAAGATTTGCATTGTTCTTTGGAGTATTTGGAACTTTCAGAATTGTGTCTTGTGGAGGGATGCTAATGCAAGTGCTGTGTATTTTCTTCAAAATGGATTAACTTATTTGCAAGATTGGAAGGCAGCTAGAGTTATAAGATCATGTGTGTCTCGTGGATTTTGCTCTAATGTTGTGAGCAAGTGTACATCTTTGTCTACGTCAATACAAGTATCTTGTACCCAATATAATGGCTTAGTTGCTCCTACAATACATAACTCTTTGACTGTAGGTGTAATTGGGTTAAGGTGTGATGCAGGTTTGGTTTATACAGGACATAATGTAGCTGCTACTGATGCAATTGTTGTGTCTGTTTTGGTGTTCCTGCTGCTGACAGTATGGTTTCAAGTGGTCAGGGTGGTGCACAGGTGGGAGTTTGTTCTGTACCAAGTCATAATGTTGCTGCTGGTGTTGACAGGTTTTTTTTTAGATGATTTGATGGCTAGGGCTGGTGAAGGGCAGTGTTTAAATTTTAATGGCAGAGGCAGGGTTTTGGTTTCTGAAAGGAGTGATGGTTTGTCAGTGTCTGCTACTGATTCATTTGTCTGTCCAGTTGGTAATGCTGCTACTAGAGGGACTGCTTTGATGACTGCTGGGGATGCAAACCAGGTTGTTCCTGCTGTTTGCGATGCTGCATCTGCTAATGCAGCTGATTTACTGTCTGTTGGAGGTGGAAGGATAGTTTTGCCTGCTGTCACTGTCAGTGCAGATGTTCTACTGTCTGCTGGTGCTACTGTGTGGCCTGTGTGTGTGTCTACTGTTGGATTTGCTGTTGTTTCATCTGTTTGTAAAGGTGTTAATGCAACTGCTAGAAGGGATGCTTGGCTGTCTGCTGGAGATGCAAACCAGGTTGAGCCTGTTGCTTGTGCTGCTGCTACTGCTGGTGCAGCTACTCTACAATTTGTAGTAGGTGACACATCAGTTGTGCCTGCTGTAATTGCTACTGTCCATGGAATGGTTAGATGGAAACCACCTGCCCTGGGCTTTTTTAAGTGTAATATTGATGCAGCTCTTTTTACAGATGAATTAAAAATTGTTATGGGGGTTGTGTTGAAGAATCATGCAAGCGATTTTTTGGCAGGTATGTCTACAGTGATCTGTTTGTCAACCTAAAGAAGCTGAAGCCATTGCCATTCGAGAAGCATTATCATGGTTTACGTGGTAGGCATTTTGAAAAGCATTATCATGGTTTACGTGGTAGGCATTTTGAAAACTTGATTGTTGAGTCAGATGCTGAATTTGTAATAAAAGTAATTCAAGGGATTTCTTTTGATTCATCTGAGTTTGGTACCTTGGTTGTTGAGTGTCAACTTTTGTTAAAGAACATGCATAATGTATCTTTGCACTTTGTTAAGAGGCAAGCAAATCGGATAGCTCATGTTTTGGCAAATTATCCCATGCTAATGCTAGTCCTAATTTTTTGGAGTTACCTCCTTTACAGTTAAATGAAATTGCTTCTTTCTCCTTAAAAAAAATTATATAATATCTCATGTGTTTAAAAATTACAAAAAAAAAATACACTACAATTTTTTAAAATAAAAAAAAAAAAATCTTAAACCTTATTTCAACAATAACTTTGATATAAAGTTCATTTTAGTTGGCTATCTTTCCTCTCAAACACAGTACCCTAAACCATAATGCAAAAATCAATACTTCATTTCTAAAGACTTGAACCATATTGCAGAACACCATTCTTTATCATTTTTCCAGTTACAAGGCAGTTGTGTTTCTTTTCCAGCTCAATGGCATTTCAGTTCTCCTAGAAGAAAAGGGAGTCAAAATGACATCAGAATTTGTTTCAATAATACACTTGATTCGTCTTTTTCTATCTATACCTAAAATATATAAAACCATAAAAAAAAAAGCCTTCAATATAAAGTATCAGGTTTGTCAAAAACTGCTACCCACACACACCCCTTATTAAACCCATTGCTAGCCTTGATAAGCAATCCAGCAGTTAAATTCAACAATAGCAGACTTCACCTGACAAGAACTTAATATGCTGGTAATTGACTCCATCCCTTTCATCTTGTTTAGAGTCCTGGCCTAGCTTCAATCTGCCAGTAATCCTCTCATACACTAGATGATTTTCCCCCTATTCTATCCATGTCTTTGCGTCTCATGTTCCTCACTCAGAAGTACAAAAGAAAGAGAAGGATTATGCCTTCTTAGGGTAAATACATACCAAATTACTTTCTATAAAACCCATTTCACACCATGAATATATAACATATCACCCAAAACATAGAATACAATAACATAATCTACAAAAACTCATTTCTTACAGTAGTATCAAAATGGCCGATAACACTTCTCCAGGTACCAAACCTTAAAAGTTCCAACTACACCCAATTATAATAATTAGCATAATAAATAACATAATTTGGAGATAAAGATTGAATAAAAGGTGCTCTATGGTAGAGATGTAACTCAGGTCTTTCTCATTTAAAGATACCTAATAGGCAGCATAAGACTATGAATTGAATTCAAATTTTAAAATTGTGACCCCAACCATTCAAGTATCCAACACAAGTAGCACCATGCAAACCACGATAGAATTGGTATGCAAAACATCATCACAGAACTGAAAAATTAAGCCCGTTAGCCTTTAAAGATAAACCAAAAAAAAATCCTCCTTGCATATCTACATAGCGTACCCAGTGTCTCCTGAAATTATTTAAGACCTATCAGGCATGCTTCCATCCCTGTTGTAGTTGTTCTGGTAGTTCGATGGTGCACCTTGGTAAGGCACACCTCCATTATTGGGACCATTCTGGAAGTTCTGCTGCATGTTCCCAGGCGTGTTATTGGACCATCCTGAATTTGGGGGCACCCCTCCCATGTTGTTTGGTGGTATGCCTCCCATGTTGTTGGACCGTCCTGGACTTGGGGGCATTCCTCCCATGTTGTTCGGCGGCATTCCACCCATGTTGTTCGGTGGCATTCCTCCCATGTTCGGTGGTGACCCCCCCATGTTATTGGACCATCCTGTACTTGGTGGCATTCCTCCCATGTTCGGTGGCATTCCTCCCATGTTGTTCGGTGGCATTCCTCCCATGTTCGGTGGTGAGCCTCCCATGTTCGGTGGTCCACCCGGTCCACTCATGTTGCCCATGCCCTGGTTACTCATTGGAGTTGCCCTTGTGTTTTGGAAATCTCGGTTTTGCATGTTTTCCCTCCTCCTCTCATAGTTTCTTGACCTATCAAAGTTTCGAGGCCTATCATTGCGCCTATTTCTTTCATTTGCTCTGGCATTGTTCTTTATCCATTCCTCGTGGTACTTTGGATCATAGGGAACAGCTTGCCCATTGATAAATGGTTCACCTGTGACAAATATATAGGCACCAGAAAGCTCATATCAAGTACAAGGTACAACTAAAGTCAATTTCCCTAATCATTATTTAAAGCATTTCAGCCAAGCAAAACACCGGAAAAAAATTAGCAAAACACACGAGGTGAATAAATCAGAGCAAATGCTCAATGAATCTGTATGCTCAAAGCAAAAAACAAGCAACTTCATGTCATGGTTTATATCTTATACAAGAGCCATGAATTTATGCCAAGTGAGAACTGAAGTTATTTGACATGGTAGCAGAAATTATTTAGTATCATGTGCTGCATCCAGAACCAAGCATTGAGTTTAAACAAACAACTCACCCAAGTTCCAATGCTCAAATACTCGGATTCTAATAAAAGAAATATTCATAAAGTGTTCCCAACAAATATTTTATTGGCTTTACTCTTCAACATCTTTGATAAGGTTTTGACAATATTATATTTACTATCAGACAATTATAGAACATCAGTAAAACCAAATGAGTAATAAAATTCTTCCACATTGCTGTTAAAAATAGAAAATATTATTGAAGATAAAAATTGGAAAATACGAAAACCAGTGTCATTGGAAAACCAAATTCACACAACAATAAATGCCTCCGAAAAACAGGAAAAAAGAAATTAAGATAATATGCCCCTATACCTAGATGCATAACTTCTCTAGATCATGCAGCAACATAAATGGGTTCATCAAACATGTTAATACCAACAAATAAAAGAAAACACCTCACCTCCATAATCTTTGTTCTTCACATCCAAGTATGAATCTGGAAGAACCCAACGAACCCTAGGTAACTCTGAGAGGGTGGGAGAAACAGCACACAACACATCTGTCAGAGATCCAACTGCCACTACAATTAATAGCATAAGATATGCACTTGGAAACTAGATGTACCTTTGATCTTGTAAGAGAGCTCTTCAGACACAAGTGCTCCAAATGCATAGTAGCATCTAGTTGAAACTGAGTAGATCTTCATCCTTGCCTCTTGCTCACTGTCATTCAAATCAACGAATTACATTTAAAAAAAAACAAAAAAAAAATCCAAGAATTACATAAAAAAAAAAAAAAAGGAGATATTAACATTAGTAGCCAGCATGCGCATAGCAAGAAGGTCAAAACTAGAAGCAAGTAAACTACAAAGGGAAAAAAAAAAAAAAATACAGTTTCCATGACCAGCCAAAGCATGAGTATCTCCTTCACTAATACATTGAAAATTAACTTTTTGCAAAAAAAAAAAAAAGAGACAAAAAGGGATCCCGAGCACCTAACTGAGATTTACTTGAACCTACAAGGACTACAAAGATGATACGCAACAATTACTCTTCCACCAGAACTGTATACAGGGACTATAATCAGAAGATTCATTAATCAACTCAAACAGGAACCTTCAAACCAAACGAAATTCTAAAGCACATCAACTGGAAACTTAATACTAAGGCTACTACACAAAGTAAGCTACCAATTCTAACCAACTAATTTCAAGTAAACAAAGAGATTGAAATTTGTACCAAGTTCATATTCAAAGAATCACAATATCATTAATCATTAATCATTAATGTTGGCCCCAAATTATACTAATTTGATGAGAGCAAAGAATACAAAATACCAAATCCACAAAGAAAATAAAAACCCATAAACAATTCATTAAAATTTTGGGAAATAAAACCATGCCTGCCCACAACCATGGCTAGAGTTTTGATATAGCTATCAATAATCTCATCCCTGGTAGGATCACCCTCCGGTGGTTCCATAACCACAAGCCAGTGTTCAAAATCGCATCCATCGAGCAAGATCGTCTCTTTGGGAGGCCTATTAGACCAATTGGGGCTCTGATCGTTGAGCGAGGACGTCGTCGTGCGTGTGGCGAAGGACCGGGTGGTGAGAGCCCGGGAAACATGTGAAGGGGCGAAGTTGGCAGCAGCGGAGAGAGGGCGAAGAGAACGGAGGAGAGAGAAAGAACGAGAGGCTGAAGAGGGGGTAGGGAGGGAAGAGAAGGAGCGAGAGAAAAGAGAGATGATTAAAGTTTTTGTGGTGGTGGTGGTGGTGGTGGTGGTGGTGGTGGGTCTGCAGAGGAGAGAGCGAGCGAAGAGGTAAGTAGCCATATTCGAGTCCTTTAGAGAAACCCTAGGAGTGAGAAAATATATGAAATAGGGTTTTGAAGGGTTTTATACAGTTGTGGAGATAGTGAAATGAGGGTTTTATCGATGGATGTCGAGAATTTACCCTAATGGCATTTTGGCCCTGTTAAATAAATATCTTTTTATTGTTATACGCGTTAAAATTAAGTAAAATAATTAGAATTTATTTAATAGTTAAATTTAATAATTTTATTTTTATATGTTAAATATTAATTTTAATAAATTAATATATAAAATATACTATTTATAAAATAATAATATAAATCTATAATATTTATTTCAATAATTGCATGAATATTTTTTTTCTTTATATAAAAAAATTTGTTATCCATAAAATTTGGATTTTTAAATTTTCTTCTTATAAAACATAAATAATAAAATTTATGTCAATGATTATGAACTTATAAATATTTTAAAATAAATAATTATTATAAAGATTTGCTTGGGATTTAATTAAGGAAAATATAGAATATTCACAATGTTTTATTTAAAAATCTGTTACATATGTTTTTATTTTATTGCTTTTTTTTTTATAATCAATTGATATAAATTTTAAATTTTTTTATTTCAATTCTTCATTTATTTTTATCATTCTCAATGTTTATTAAAGTAAAATTTTATTATAAATATCTCTCGATTCAAAATTGAATTAGTAAAAATCGACTACTACTAAATACCGTGTGATTTCATCAAAAATAAAATTTTATTTTTAAATTATAAAAAATACTATATAAAAATAAGAGTTTCAAGATAAAAAAATTTTACTTTTGAGATAAAATAAAATGAAATATAAAAAATAATTAAGAAAATAGAGCTTACTGATGAATAGTAAATCCTATAGTTTTGTCCATTATTCTTTTTTTCATTTTTCCATTATTTTCTTGATTATTTTCTTTTTCATTTTCTCATTTATTTTATTTTTTGTCATATATATAAGAAAATAGAGGTTAATTTTCCATTTTCTCCTTATTTCTTTTTTTTTTACTCTTTTTTCTTTTCTTTTTCTTTTCTCTTGTTGTATTATATATTAAGCATTATTGAATAATGAATAATACATTCTCCATTTTACTTTTGTTTCTTTCTTTTTTTTCATTTCTCTATTTTTTTTTCTTCACTTTTTTTTCTTTTCTTATTTTATTTTTTATATACATATATGAAAGTGGGAATGAGTTACTATTCATGATAAATAGTAAATTTTTCATTTTTTTCTTATTTTTTTTTTTTTACTTTTTCTTTTCTTTTCTTTTTTTTCCTCTTGTTGTATTATATATTAACCATTATAAATTATATATATATATACATATATATGTATACACACACAATATGAGAAAAGAAGAAATTAAGCAATTTTATGTTAAATAGAGTAAAACTTTCATAAATTAATAATCTCTATTATATAATAATTTTATATGGTCCCAACTTTAACTAATGTATTAAATTAATAATTTTAATAAACTAATAAGATAATATTTTTTTTAAAATATTTACATAATTATACTTATACTTTTTTCTTTTCATTTAATTCATATTCAATTCATCACGTTTTTTTTTTCAATTCATTTAATTCATATTTAATTAATTATATTTTTTTTTCATTTCAATTAGTTTATATTTAATTGATCACATATTTTTTTTATTCAATTTCAATTAATTCGTATTCAATTGATCATATATTCTTTTATTTAATTCATTTAATTTATATCGAATTGATTACGAAATTAGTAAAATACAATGAATTTTTAATTGATTAAATATATATTTGTTGAATTATAAATAATCTTTTTAAATTAATAAATTATTAATTTATCAATTAATTAATAACTTTTTTAATTAATAGAATTAACGATATTAATTTATAGAGGTTTTACTGTAGGTTTGTATGTTCATATTTGTAATACTTATCTACAACCTTGCTTTATTTTATTATGTTTAATAGCTTATTTTGGTGTCAAAATATGTGATTTTTCATGTTTAGCTTATGTTATCCTATATGGCAATGTATTCCTAGAGGGAATGAATAGGAAATTAAAAATTTTAATATAATTTTTAACTTAAATGTAATATTCTATAAACAAAAGTGCACATATTAAAATAAAGAGATAAGAGATAGAGAATGCTCAGTAGTTTATAGTAGTTCGAGACTTAATAGTTCCTACATCCACTTCTCTCAAGATTCAACTAATTTTGAAGTTCCATTATTAACAGGTTTAACAACCCAACTCTTTATAATAGATTTTCTAAGATTTCACCCAATTCACAATCACAATAATAATTTGAGATAGTACTAGTATTTTCAAGACTTAAATAAAGCTATTTGAATAATTACAATGAAAGCTCAATAGCTTAGAAAAAAAAAAGCATAAATAATAGCAAATATGTAAAGTGTGCAATATAACAGAGTATGAGATATTTTTAGATTAAAAAATAATTTTCACTTGTATATTATGTTCATCCTTTTCTTCTAACTTCAAATCTTCGAGCGTTACCTCTGGGGTAATAAATATTACCATTCTAACACAAATATGATCATAAATGACACTTGAAATCTTATGCAATGATAATAAAATCTTTTTAGATTTTGTCAAAGTCCAATAAAAAAACGTGGGTTACCAAATAGATAATGTGCGTTCTTGAGCTCATAACTTTGGTGAAGTATAAGGAACATTGATGAAAAAACTTATTGTTTAAATTTCTGCATTTAGGTGATGTGTGTTTCTCCTGAGACTAACGAGTGTTCTACCTAGCATAATGTTGGTGAAGAATGAAGAACATTAGTGATTTTGCTATATGTATGAATAATATCTTAATTTATTTGATCAGTAACATTTGTTATTCTTTGGTAACAAGTGTTTCTTCAATACTCTTGATCAACCTTGTAATTCTGACAAGATAGCTATTGAGGTTTAAGTTCTTATTGACGTAACAAGCATTCCCATAAGGAATGTTTGTTACCCCTGCAAAAAGATAGAATATATTGACAGAGCAAGTTATGATAAAAAATTTAATACGTAAGTTTGGACATCATCAAAATAGAATTAAGGACTACAATCTCCCCATATAATGATGATAAAGCTTGTGCATTAAAAAAACTTAAAGAACTCTAAAATATAAATTTCTAATCAACAAAAATATTAAGTGTACAACATCCTAATTTGTAGAATGCAAACATGAAACTCCCCTTGAAATATTTGAAAGAATTAATATATAAACTCCCTCTTAATATTTGCATACTCTTTCTTCTCCTCCTTTTTATCAAAATCAAAAAAGAAAGAATATAGCAAGAGAACAGAAATTCAACCAAGAATAAATACATATAGTCCACACGTAATATAAACAATTTTAAACCAAATAAGATAGCATAAATGATATCCAAAATATCCAAAAATAATAACTTGAAGTCCAAAGAAACATAAACAAACAATTTAATATTTGTCAAAATATTCAAAAACATATGACAAAAAAATGAAGATGAAGAACTAAGCATTTTGGTCTGTGAAAGGTTCTTAAGGTAAGCTAGGAGAATCATAAAATATGTGCAAGTAATCCCATTATATGTCAGTTGGTTATTCTCCTAAGACTCCATCTTGACAATATGCTCATCAAGTTTCTGATTCAAAGAGTCAATTTTGGAAATTGAGCTTCCCAATTTCATTTAATGAAGGTATATATGAACTAAGAAGAATCAACATTATAAGTACTCAACCGATCAGTTGAATTCTTTTCTTCCCTTTGTCTCTTCTTAGAGGCTTGGGAAGTGTTAGACCTTTAGTGTCTTAACACACTTATTTTGATGGTTACAAAAAACTAATTAAAAATCTAATTATTATGTTTGTCTATTTATATATGTCACGGCCTAGTTTTAGACTATAACAGTCCTAGGGTACGGGAAATGCCAAGGCAACCAGTACCTCGAAGAACCCATTCTTTTACTTTAACTTCACTTTTACATACTACTAATGTCATTAACAAATATTCCATAACCATATGATACATTTTAGGTAGTAAATTTTTTTTTAAAACATCATAAGATCCCTTACAGAAAAATTGACAGAGTTTCCTGTATAACTCTGACTTAATCTTTCCGCAAGAATCAAAGATTTACACTTCCAATAAACATACATTTCCTTATAGCCTCCATTAATCAACACAACTCAATAAGTACTTCAATAATTACATTCACATCTCATATCATATATGTACATCATTAATATCCTTATATCAGATTTTAAAAAAAAACTTTGATCACATTAAAATATTAAACTCCTAAATAAACCAAGTCCTATATACATTATACCAAGGAGCCTCTATACACTGGAGTAACTACAATACATACATCTGAAATCCAAGGCTGAAGATAACGTAGCCAATGGATATCTACCTCACCGAGGTCCTGAAAATATTTAACAACTTTGGGGTGAGTATAAAATTATACTCAGTGAATTTAAATATATGAAAATGCAATACTATTCATGAAAAGCCACATCTATTCATTAATGAGCTGTAAATAATAGGTAACTAATAATGGAAATTGGAATATGAATAATGAACCATAATGCATATCATATAACAGGTATGGGTTATCTGTAAACATATTATAATATAATACTGCATTTTTACTTCATTTCTCTACTTTCACACTTCCATATTTCCATCCCATATACCATTACATATTCCATCCCACACACCATTTCATATTCCATCCCACACACCATTACATAAGGGTGATTAATCCTTATGGCATAGAGAATTTCATCCTCTCTAGCAAAGGTCCGAGAATATATATCAGTGTGCACACAGCTGATGGATTTACCCATATAGTATGAATATATTAATATTAAGTCTCAAATATGACTATAATGGTGCTAAATAATATTACAAAGGTCAAAAAAACACTATTGCACAATATCAGAATTTTGGTCTCCGGGGCCTAGTTATGTCAGCGCAGCTGACACTCCTAATTATGGGTTCGTTTCTTGTTTTTCAGGTATTTTCTAGTTTTCCTTGTAATCGATATTTCCATGGCAATTTCTTTATACAAATAATAAATAAATATATATAATAAGCAATTAGTCTTGGTTAGACATCAAAAAGCCTTTCAGAATAAATTTTATACAACGTCAAAGTTTAGGTCAACTTTAAACATTTTGGCAGCTCTGTTTTAGGTCATTTTGGAAAAACTACTCAAAAGTATATCATTAATGGTTTCCAAGCAAGGATATTATTTTATATGCACAAATGCATAACTTATGAATAAATAATGCATGATACATATATATAGACTCACCTCAAACAAAAACTCCTGTACTACTCCAACGGGCCTAGTTAGCCAGTGACTCGCCGTCAGTGACCCTAGCTCAGAAAGTTTCTCCTATATTAATTAAATTACTCCGGTAAGACTTTATAACATAGCATAACACATTATACACATCAACATACACAAAGCATACACACTATACACTATAGACCTCATATTATACAATTGACACTTTTCCATTCCTTTATGCATCAAATGCAATTCTATCACCACATTTCATTCACATTTCATATGTTCATTACTGTAATGCCAAGTTAAGAACTCATAAACACTTTGTTCATCTTTTCATATCAAACATACATCAAATTCCAAATATGCTTTCCAAGTACTTATATCAATCAACATTTCCATATTTGAACTTATACATTTACATCATTTACACCATTAAACTAAATTCAAACCTTACTTTCTCATTTGCTTTAACCTAACACATTAAACTAACAAAGTCCATTTGGTTCGGCCAATATGGAATTTATTCCATTCATCCATTTTTCAATACCATTCAATCATACAACATATATATACATCAATTACACATCATTCAAGCCTTTAAACCTATTAAACATCAAAACATCAAACCATTATTCATGCTTCATCATTTCGGCCAACATGGTTCTTCCACCAAATGGATTTGTTTCCATTAAATGACCACTAATTCATATTATACACATCAAATACAACTCATTTGAACAAAAAATCCATCAAAATAACATCTTTGAATCATATTTCTTCCTATTAGGGTTTTCTTCCAACTTTTGATTTTTCTTCCAACTAAAACACATTTTTAATACTAAATAATATCAAAGAACATCTTAAGAACATAATTAAACCAAAAGAATGGTAAAATCACTTACTTTTTCAATAGTTTTTTAAAAACTTCAAAGCTTTGATTTTTCACTTTTTCTTAGTTTTTCTTTGAATCTATAGATATATTTGTGTTTAGAATGATGGAATTAACATGTTTCAATCAAGAAATGAAAGAACACAACTTGATTTGGTGTTGTTCAAGGTTGGCCAAAACTTGGATGAAGAAAGAGAAAGGTTTGAATGGTGATTTTGGCTTAGGATGATGAAGAGGTTGTAAAAATCAACTTAAATATCAATGGCATAATCCTATACTTTGAGCTTATAGTAAAAATTGTGAAACCTAGCTTACTAACCATTCAATTCTTCATCTTTTCATCCAATGGTTTGATTTAGGTAAGCTTAAAGTGATACCATAGGTTTGCATACACTATATAAGTCCATATTTCAAAAGAAAAGACTAAATTACCCTTAGTTCAATTATTTTCTACCGGATTTAACTTTCCAATAATAATTCATTTGATCATTAAACCTCTATTTTCATGTCTTAATATTCTATTTTACCTTCAAATATACTGTTAATTTCCATAAAATCTCAAGGGGTGTGAAAAGACCATTTTGCCCCCAGTTCATCAAAAACTCAATTTTACTCGATTGCTTCCTAACAGCCTTTAAACCTCTTTTACTTATATAATACATCATAAAACATGCACATATGTCAATTTCAAGCATAAACATATAATAACACACAATATTCAGGTCATGGCAAAAATCCCTCTAGGTTGCCCCTTTATGGTTCAGGTTCTATATTTGACTGATGTGTTATAATATACAATATTCA
>CANXYC011638797.1:0-41600 GCA_948193065.1 Aleurites moluccanus
CCCAGCTAGCATATATATAGGTTTACACTAGGGTTGAACCAGTTAATGGGCTCTTGCCCATTAGGCCCACTACAAAGGTCCTTTACCTATTAGGATTTATATTAGAACATAAAATAGGGTTATTTAATAAACCCAACAAGATTATGGGCAAATGATATAACTATCAACATCTATTCTTTGCTTGTACTCTTTCAAGCAAATAAGATTGTATTGAGGATGAAAGAAAACGAGTCATTTGAGCAAATGAGTGAGAGAAGCAAAAGCAACAACAAAGCAAATAAACTTTTTTTTAAAGGTTTTTTTTTTTTTTTTTGACAAATATAATGCTATTAGTAGTCTAGGGAATGGTTGTTGGCTGGTTAAAATAGAAGGAAAATGTGTAAATACGTATTTTCATAATACCGAAAATATAACATTGATTTATTTTATTTTTGAATATATAAATATAAATATGAAATCATAAAAATAAGGCATAGCGTTTCCTGTTTCGCTTATTTTCTTAATAATTTTTTTTTTATTTTTTATTTTTATAAATATATTTAAAAATTTATAAAATAATCATTTTAGATTCAAAAATTATAAATAAATAATTAATAAAATTATTGTAAAATGTACTTCATTTTAACATTTTAAAACTTAAAAAATAATTACTTTTCAATTTATCATAAATTATTTAGATATAAATTTAATTTCAAAAAATTTTTAAGAATTATTATTTAGTTACTAAATTATAAAAAAATATTATTTTCACATATAATTTTAACAAATATAAAATTATATATATATATATATATATATATATATATATATATATATATATATATATATATATACTCTAGTCCAAATTAATTATTAATTTAAATAATTTTATTTTCTTACTCATTATTTAATAATTTAATTATCTTTAAAATATTTATAAATATATTTAAAAATTTATAAATTATTCAAAATTCATCATTTATAATAATCTCTTATTTTAAGAATTTTTGAAATTACACATAGAAAATTAAATTTTAAAATTTTTTTCATGTTAACAAATGAAAAAATATTATAAATTATTTTTTTATTATAAAAATATCATAAAAATTTATGATTTTTATTTTTTATTATAAAAAATAGAATTATATAAATTCATTCAAAAATTTTAAAATTTTAATTTTAATTAATTTTATAATTTTTAAAATTTTCAATCCAAATATATATTTAATAATTTCTCAAATTAAAATTCCATTGGATGCCAAGCCCTGGTTGTTAAGAGCGTAGGACATACCTAGGCATGTCACAACAAAATAACAAGCGAATTGATTGCACGTTTTTCTTTTCTCCGGACACAATTATTTATGGTTTTGAAGTCTAAAAATTTTTAGAAAAATTATTAGTTAAGATAGAATTCTCAATATATTATTATGAGTTGATATTTTTAATTAATAAAAAATTTATAATTAATCTTCTCACTTTAATTTTTAAAATTCAATATTCCTAATAATCTTATATCATTTATAAATGTAACAAGTTATTCATTTAAATATAATAATCATTCATATAATTAAATAGAGTTTTATTACTATAAATATTTTTTAGAATTATAAAACTAAAAAAATTTGATAATTCATTAGAATGAAATAAAAAATAAAAAAATTCACGATATTTTTTTACTGTGCAAAATAAAAATATTTAAACCTAAGAGTATTACAATAGAATTTCAACACAAAACTCGTAATAAAATTTCTTCATGCAAAATGATTTTTTCATTTGAATCTCTTCTTTGAAACCATGGAAAAAAAAAAAACACTCAATCATCCAAATCCCTCAATAATCAAAATCCAAACATCAAATCTGAAATTTATATGGTATCACTGTAACAATCCTAACAATATATAAATTTATAGGGTTAATTATATATAAAAAAAAAAATTACGAATTTTTACGAAAATTATATTTTTTTGTAAAATATTTCAATTTTGATAAATTGGATAAAAAAATTTTAAATTTTGGTAAATTTTGCAAATCAAATTTCAATTAAATTTCAGCCGTCGAAGTTGACGTGATAAATTTTTTATTAATATTTTTGCTATTTCAGTATCTAACATAGCAGTGAGTAAAAACCGAATCAATCAAATTAAATATAATTTAGTTGGATCAACTTAGTTTGATTTAATTTTCAGTTTGATTTGATTTATTTTTTGAAAATTTTAGTTAATTTAATTTAATTTGATTTTTTAAAAATATTCAAAATAACCAAACCAACCGATATATATATTTTTAAAAAACCAAAAAAATTGAATAAGAAAATTAAAATATGGTGATTTGGTTTAATTTTTAAAAATTCCCTTTTGATTAAATTATGTTAATATAAAAAAATATAAAAATATATATTTTATTTTAGTTATTTAACTAATCTAAATGAATAGTCTATTTAGAGTTTATTTAAACTATATTTCATATATATATTTTTATATATGTATTTTTATATTATATAAAATAAAAAATGTATAAAATAGATATAGAATAGAAATATATATATATATATATATATACACAATAAATCAACCTATAGAAAATAAAAAATATATAGCAAATAGAAATATATTAATATTAATTAATGTAATATTAATAAATAATATTTAATATTAATATTAATAAAAATAAAATAATAATAATAATAATAATAATAATATTAATATTAATTAAAATTTATTTTTAAAATTTTTTTGCTACAATATAATTAATTGGACTAGAATTTCTTAAACACCAAAAATCGCCATATATATTTTGATTTTCTTATTCGGTTTTTTTCTTCAATAAAATAAATATGTAATTATTAAAAAGGTTAATTACTATTTTTCCTTATAAAATGACCTAATATATTAAGTTTTTCATAACTTTTCAAAAATACACTAACACCCCCCTAATAAATGTCTCGTTATACTATTACACCTTTCTGTTTATTTTTGTCGTTAGTCAACTCTAAAATAATAAATAAGAACTATAAAAAAATAAAAATGTCTTTACTCTTTATTCTTAATTAATTACATTCTATTTTTGCTTTAAAAAAAATTAGGGTTAAAAAATTTATTTTCATATTTTTTGATAAATTTGAAAATAAAAAATAAATAAAAATATTTTTTATTTTTTATTTTAAAAAATAATTTAAGAAAAAATTAAATTATTTCTTCTTAAATTTTTTAATAAAAATAAAAATTTTATTTTCATATTTTTGATAAATTTAAAAATAAAAAGTAAAAATACTTTCTTAAAAAAATATTTTTTATTTTCAATTTTTTAAAAAATAAAATAAAAAAATATTTTTGTTTTCAAAGTTGTTAAAAAACATAAAATATATTTTTTAACCTAAATTTTTTTTTTACAACAAAAATAGGATGTAATTAATTAAAAATAAATGACATGGGTATTTTTATTTTTTTACTACACTTGTTGACCATTTTAAGGTTGACTAACAGCAAAATTGGACGAAAGAGTCTAATAGTATATTATAACATTTATCAGGGGGAGTTAATATAGTTTAAAATGTCAAGATAGAGTTAGTATATTGGATCATTCTATAAGGGGGAAATCATAATTAACCCTTATTAAAAATATATATTTTTAAATATATATATAAATATAAAATAAATACATAATTTGGTCGGTTTGGCTATTTTGGATATTTTTAAAAAAATTAAATCAAATCAAATTAACTAAAATTTTCAAACAATAAATCAAACCGAACCAAAATTTGAATTAAACTGACTAAATTAGGTTTGATTTGATTGGTTCGATTTTTATTCATTGCTACATCAAATGCTGACATGACAAAAATATTAATAAAAATTTAAAATTTTTGAACAAATATTAATAAAATTCGAACTTTTACTGCTATGTTGAATAACCTCCCGGTTTTGAATAATTTAATTTTCCAAATCATGTTTTTAAATTTTAAAAAGCTTTTTATGGTTTTAAACAAGCTCTTAAAACTTGGTATGATAGACTTGACACTTTTTTTTTTTTTTTTTTATTAACAATGATTTTTAAAAGATAAAGTTGATATAAAACTTTTCATTAAAAAAGATATATATATAATATATTGATTGTGCAAATTTATATTGATGATATAATATTTAGTGTTACTAATTAGGTTTTGTGCAAGAAATTCTCTTCATGCACGTAAAATGAATTTGAAATAAGCATGATGATAGAATTGAAGTATTTCATTGGATTACAAATCAAACAATGTGAGGAATACATTTTCATTAATCAATCAAAGTATACAAATTAACTTTTTAAGAGATTTGGAATAGATGGAGTAAAGGCAAGTAGAACACCAATTAGCTTTACCATCAAGTTTAACAAATATGATCTTGGTAAGCCTACCGAGGAGAAGAAATATAGAGGTATGATTAGTAGCTTGCTTTATTTAACCGCGAGTAAGCCAAATATTATGTTTGTCGTGTGTTTATGTACACGTTTTCAATCATGTCCTAAAGAATCTCATTTGCATGCTGTCAAAATGATTTTAAAATATTTGATTGGCACACAATTTTTTGGTCTTTAGTATCCAAAGAACATGCATTTTAATTTAATTGGCTATTCTGATGCAGATTTTGCCGGTAGTTGTATAGATAAGAAAAATACTTTTGATGCTTGTCAATTCTTAAAAAATTGTCTTATTTCTTAGTTTAGTAAGAAACAAAATTTAGTGGCTTTGTCTACTGCGAAAGCTAAATACGTGACAACCGCTTGTTGTTGTGTGCAAGTGTTGTGGATGAAACAACAAATTTATGACTTAGGTATGCATTCGGATAAGATTTCGATTCAATGTGATAATATTAGTGCTATCAATTTATTGAAAAATCATATTCAATATTCTAGAAGAAAACATATTGACATTAGATATCATTTTATTAGAGACAATGTGTTAGGCAATAATGTTGCTATTGAATTTGTTGTTTCAAATGATAAACTTGCAAACATTTTTATAAAACCTTTAAATGAGGAACTTTTAAATTTTACTAAACGAGAATTTGGTATATTGGATGGAAATAATATTAAATATTTGATGCGAGCAATATATTTTTTTTTGTCTTTGTACCTGTATCTGGCTTGTAGCGCCCGCTACTTGAGTAACGGTTGCTACAAATGTTGTAGCGCTTAGCACCCGTTATTTGTTAGTAACGACCATACTTCTTATTTGCGGTCGCTACTAATGCATTTTCAATAAAAATCTATTCACACTTCGATCTAAAACCTTTATTATCTCAAATTCTCTCAAATCCCTCTTTGCAAAATAAATTTTTCTACAAAATTCATATTTTTTTTTACATCTTTATGGCTCCTAAACGCATCAAAACCACTGCCATTAGGACAAAAAAGGCAATCAACTATTCTACCTTTGATTCCATTTCTCTGTCAGATTCTCTTCTGCCTCCTCCTCCTATTACCAGAGTTACTCGCACTATTAGAGGCAAAGAAAATATGGGTGAATCTTCTCAACAACCTGCGACTCCTCCTCAACAACCTCAGTTCCAACCATCCGACCATGACTGAGTTCTAAACTCGCTAACTCCAGAAGAAAAACAGAGGTTTATGCTTCTAAACACTACTCGCAAAATTCTCCCATCTCGTTATATGACATGGAATACTCTTGGCAAGCTAGGGTAAGCAAACTATGTTAGAGCCAAATTACTTATTGTAAATTAGATAACCTTAGCCACCATATCCTACCCACGTTTTCCTCTTTTGGTTAAATTTTTTTCTCTATCTTAAAGGTCAATATAACCACTATTTCTTCCTATGGTTTAATGACTTTTAAATTACTAGGTCAACCCTATGTTTTATTAATAGACAAATTAAAATAAATTTTTGGCTTTTCCCAAGATGGGTTAAATAATTTTCACAATGATTTTGATGAAAAATACCTTTTAGACCCAAATCACTGGTTTACAAATCAAATTTAACCCTAGAATTGTTAAATCTACCAATATTAGGAGTCTTATCCTCAACATCATTTATAAAATCATGTCCTATACCATCAATGCTAGAGACACTAGTTATAGTGTTGTCTTTAAACTAATTTATTTTTTTTATGATACATTGAGAACAATTGTCAGCTTGAATCTGATAGATGGCTAGTTGATCATCTCGACTCATTATCTAGGAGGAAAACTGGTGATATTGTTGTAGGACACTTGATCACCCACATTGTTGTTGATATAACTAAAATTAACCCTAATCCAAAATTTCACTTTAACCCTAGAACCACCTACTATCAGCTCCTTATGTACCAAAATAATGACCAAAAGTTTCTTGGTTTGCTTACCCTTGCCAAGATGAATATTGTGGTTAAAAATCAAGATGGGGTATATATTTTCGAGGAGAGATTGGTGAAGCAGGAAATGAGGAAGAAGCAGAAGATAACAGTGAGGATGACTCTAAACCTGCACCTCTCGCAGCTTCAGTCTCCACTATGCCTCCTATGATGGACCTCTCTCTGATGGCTGCACACATCACAGGTCGCATGGATACGCTTGAGCGTAATGTACTTGCTCGCATTCAAACTTTTGATTATCACGTCACAGAGATTATCTCCACACAGACTTCCATCAAAGGAGCAATACATCGCTTTTGACGCCAGCAGCGAGAATTGACTTCCAGCATTCACAAGACTGAAGTTCCTCCCTCTACGACTTCATAATCAAGTGATGCAGTCTCCAGCCCAATAGTCAATCCTCCAGTTGATCTACCTACTGTTTAGATATTTTTTAGTATTTTTTTATTTATTTTCCTTGTATTCTCTTTTTGTATGAAACCTTTGGATGTACAACTTTTCATTTATCTACATATGATATTTTTTACTCCTTGCAATTATGTTTGAATGTCTGATTATTGTTATCATTTAAGTTATGTTTTTGCTCAATAAAGCCGTTGTTGGTTCAAATGCTTTCTTTTGGTCACTAGTATTCTTTTTGGCTTGTTAATGATCATTTTGATGGGTTTGCAGCAAGTTCATGATGTTTTTCACTTAAAACATGTATTTTTTTATAGCAAAAGTATAATTTAGTCAGAAAAATTACTCTATTTGGATATCATTTTTTTTATTACTTTAAAAAAAGGGGAGTAGAAGTGCAAAAATGATAAAAATGTGATTTACATCTTGTTGGCACAAATTCAGGGAAGTTTTGTACAAATTCAGGGAAGTTTTGTACAAATTCTTTAACAAAATTTCCCTTGTTTACATTTTTAATTATTGCACTTAGAAATTATTTGTCACCATAAAAAAGATGGACATTGTTAGATCTTGAATGTCTAACATGCTCATTTTAATGGGAACAAACAACTAATTATTCATATAATATTATTTGCTTATTTATATGTAATGTTCTTTTTTTATAATGCAATTTTTTTATGTGTAGCGCCCGCTATTAACTAAGTAGTAGCCGCTACATTTAATCTAAAAGATCCAGTAGTCTAAGTCTGAAAGTATAGCCCCCTGCTATTAAGTATGTAGTGCCCGCTACTATGTAATTCACAGTCTCTACACAAACGTTCACAGTCGCGGAATTTAAATCCAATTTCAAAATTTCAAGGAGTCAAGTCGTAGCGCCTGCTACTAATTGGGATCATAGATACAAAAACACTTTGAAAATTTGGATGAATCTTCGTATCCGCTACTTGTTAAGTAGCGCCCATTACTAAGAGTATTCACCGCCGTTATACTGAAAGTCACAATCGTGAAATTTTCATTAAAAGATTGAGTTGCACCCGCTACAAAATAAGTAGCTCCTGCTACTCTGTTTGTAGCCATCGTTATACTTGGAAAGTTGACAAAAATATAGAATTTGCAATGACGTGAATTTGTATTAAATACACATTTAATGTACCAAAACGGCTCTTTTAAGTTGAAAACTATTTATATGGGTTAATATGAATTTAATAAAAAAATAACAATTATTCATAGTGCATTAAATCATATATTCAAAGCATTCAAGTGTTTTTAAGTTTAAATTTGAGTTTCTTATTATAAAGAGAATTAATTGCTAAAATTTTAAGGTTGTTAAAGTGTAATTAATTTATGAGAGTTGGGTAAAAGTTATTGGATAATTTTTTTTTCATCTTTTATAATTCTTTTAGGTTGTGTGTGAGTCTACTTATAAAACACTTATAAGATTTATTGTGAGTCAAAATACGTTGAGATTTAATATTAAACTTGTAAAAATAATCAAAATTAATAAAATACTCAAAAGTGATCTTGATAAATAAATATAAGCTTGTTTTAGTTAAATCATTATAAATTTTTTATATGAATTTTTTATCTTATTTTTCTTATTAATTTTTAAAAATAATTAATTTACCCCATTTTACTTGTTAGAGACTGTCACAAGCCTTGACACAAAAGCTACGATATTAGCAAAACCAAATTTTATAATTTTTTACTAATTTTTTTCACAAACCAAATTAAAAAATAAAAAAAAAGTGATATTTCCTGCCAGCTTTTGAAGTTCCAGAATCATCGGAAAAACATAAAAAAATCCAGTAATTGTAAATAATAATAATAATAATTAAATTAAAAAAGGTGGGCTCCATGAAACGTTAAGCAGACAGTGATTTGGACACGTGGCATCACCTCATCGGGTACAGCCAACAATACTTTTCTCCCACGACGCTCCACCCTCGTCTCCTCACAACAACTTTGCATGCTTTATTACTAACAAAAAGCGCGCACACAAAAAAAAAAAAAAAAAAAAAAAAAAATAGACAAATCATTCCCTAATTAGAAAAGGGTATTTTCGTAAATAAAATTCTAGCGACCTAGCTTTTTTGCCCTCCGCCGAAGAGAGCAAAGAGTTCAATTACCGATTTTCCATCTTGTCACAAATCGTCACCCCCACTATTATTATCAATGTTTTTAAAATTGAATGGGCTAAAAAATTGATGAAGACTGAAAATAAATAAGTTAAAAATTTAATTAAAATTAAATTAATTAAATTAAAAAAATAAATATATATATATAATTTGATATTTGTTATATATATAATAAAAATTAATATAATTTGATATTTATTAATTTTAATTAAAAATAAAAAAATTTAAAAAAAGTAAAACAAATTCTGATTCGTTCGAATAAAAAAAATCGATCCGATTTAATCGATTTATTTATTTTTTAACTGATTTTTGAGAAATTATTTTAAAATTAATCAAATTAATTTTTAATTTATTTTTAAATTTTTTTAATTTAATCGATTAATTTTGGTTGGATTTTACTATGAATGGTCATTCCCACTCAACTTTTACTGCCTTAATTTAAAAATCTCCCTATTTCGCGGGTCCATTTTACTTGCATTACCCTCACCTTCCACGCCACCTTCCCAATTTAACCACCTCTTATAAACAATTAAAATTAAAATTGAACAAAAATTTTAATTTTTTTAAAAAAACAAGCAAAACCAAACCTATCGTTCTCACTTCTTCTTTCTCTCTCTGGTCCCTTAGAAATCAAAATCTCTTCTAGCTTACTCTCTCTTTATCTCTCTGCAACTCTTTGCCTTAAAGAAGAAGAAACAATCTCTCTCTATAGCTTCGAATAAAGAAAAGAAACCAAAATGTTATTATTCGCTTTTGTCTCAGAAGCCATGTGACTTACTGACTCATTCTTCTCTTCTTCTTCTTCCTCTTCTTTCTTTGTTTGATTTTATTGTTGGTCTTTACATATTCTAAATTGAGTCTCTCATTGACTCACCGACTCAACTCGACAATACTTGAATGGCCTCATCGTCACGAGCTCGGAGTAGCTAACCATTCTCTTACCGGAAACCTTCTAGTCCTTACTCTTCCACTTCTTCCACTTCTTCTTACATTAGCAACAAGTTAATGCCTCGTTCCTGCTCTTCTTCGGTTTCTTCTTCGTTTTTCAACTCAGTCGGTGGACTCGGTTCACGGTCCATAACACCTAGTCGTTCTTGCTCCGATTCAATTAACTACGGTCAGCGTAATTGCGTTTATCACACTCCGCTTGGGTCTGGGACTGAGGACCTGATTGCTGAATCGGTTGATGTGCCGAGAAATGGGGATAGTATATCGGTGACGATTCGGTTTAGACCGTTGAGGTAAATTGTTAGATCTGAGATTAGTTGGCCAGATCTATTGCACTTTACAATTTGAATCTTTTGGGTTTTTTTTTTTCGGTGGTAATGTGATTGGGATTTGTTGGGTTACAGTGAAAGAGAGTTTCAGAAAGGAGATGAGATCGCTTGGTATGCAGATGGAGATAACATTGTTAGGAATGAGTATAATCCAGCTACTGCTTATGCATTTGGTGATTCTTCATTCTAGTGATGAATTGGATTTTGTTTTTGGGGCAATTAATTTAGTAGTATAACTTATTAATGCAAGTGTAATGAATTCGCATTGGCAGATAAAGTATTTGGTCCACACACTACTTCTCAAGAGGTATATGATGTTGCTGCTAAACCAATAGTCAAGGCTGCAATGGAAGGCGCCAATGGTATGATATAGAATTTCTGATTCAGTTAATGATTAATTGTAGTAATTGCAGAGAGTCCGGTAATCGAGTTGGTATTACATTGAATTAATTTAACTTTTTTGGAGTTTCTAAATTCTGAGCTCACAAAATTCGGAGGTTTTTTCTTTTTTCTTTTGTACAATGCAGGAACTGTTTTTGCTTATGGTGTTACTAGTAGTGGAAAGACTCACACCATGCATGTAAGTTTAGACTCTCTAGCTACTGTTTACTCTAAATGATGCAGTTATAGAGGATAATGAAATAGAGTTCTAGTTGTAAAGCTTTGAAATGAGGCAGCCTAGCTGTTCCCTGGAAGTGACTAATAAAGCTTCATACGGAAGTACATATTAAATTGCCATAGTTTAATTTGTTCCATTCAAGAGTGTTATTGACTGTTGAGGTTTTGTATCAGATTTTATTCTTCTTTTGCTTGGTAGCTCCATTATATCTTAATCCAAACAACATAATGCACTAAAGTCGAGCTAATGAAGTAAGCTAAGTGGAGTTTAGTTTTTCAAGATAAGCTAATAAAATATGCTTTATGTTCCAATAGGGTTAGTTTTACTGCTGATCTTCCTTTAAGAAAACGAAGATTTTGGTCATGTTAAACTCCGCTTTGCATGAAGACCAATTGCCTTGATTGTTGCTTTGGTACCTTCCCTATATTTCTTCTCCATCTTTAATAGATGAATGAATATGTTGCTCCAACATGAAGTGAATCTTTTTATGGTTAATATTCTCATTAGTAAGGTAATTTTGGTGACATAGCAAGAGGGTAGCAGTTCCTCCTGTTACATAATTTGTTATGGTTCGTGTTAATCATTTGACATATGTATATGCATGTTTGTGAATTTTCATTCTAGTTAGCTTTTCTTTAGTTGCTATACGGCATTCTTGTTATGATGTGCTAATTTCAGCTCTCTTGTTTTTGACTTGTTTCTTAAAACATATGTGCAGGGAGATCAAAATTCTCCTGGTATTATACCATTGGCCATAAAGGATGTTTTCAGCATTATCCAAGACGTAAGTGTTCATTCATGTTTTATCATCTTGAAACTATTTCATGGCACCATAAAACTACAACATGGTCAGTTGCATATTACTTTTTCTTCTTCTTTCTTTATCCATTTCCTTTCAATTGTATCTAACCTTTTCTTTTCATTTTTTCTTGGCACCTATCATGTGTTGTATGGTTTCCCAGTTTATTTTCTAATAATGTGTGTTTCCTGTGTTATGTACTTCGTATTGCATTTGGAGTAAACACTCTATTGCAATCCATCTTTATGACATATAACACACTACTGAGTAGTGACCATAATGCTTTTCTTCATCTGTAATATCAACGAGTGTTTTAGAAAATTCATTTTTACCAAAAATCTTACGTGCTTTCTAAATTTCTGATGTGGATCTGATTGCAGCATTCAAGCATTTGCATGTGTGTGTGTGGGTCTGCTTTTTTTTTTTTTTTTTTTTCTGGATTAGGGTTAACTTGTTACTACATCAAATTAATAGGATTTTCCTTGACATAAACTAATTTATCATTGTCTATTTTTATATTTTTTATTGTTCACTTACTGATCAAGTATTGTTGACTTATTATTGCACTGATGTTTCAGACTCCAGGAAGAGAGTTCCTATTGCGTGTGTCCTATCTTGAAATTTACAATGAGGTCAGAGGCATTATACAGATGATGAATTAAAATTCCAGGCAGTGGTTCTTGAACTTTTCATTTTCCTTTTCCTAGGCAGCATCAATGGTATTGCTGCTTGGTGTGAATTTATTTTGATCAAGAAGTTTTATGTAATTCAAATTTCTGAAATTTCTGTGGTTGAAGTCTCCCACAATTTGTCTGGTGTCTAGCATCCTTTTTTTTTTTTTTTTTTCCTTTCTTCAAATAAAAATGTAATTTTAAATTAATTTAAGCTGCATATTGATAGTTATCTGATTTATGGTTCCATAAATGTTCTTTCATCAGGTGATAAATGACTTGCTTGATCCAACCGGGCAAAATTTGCGTGTTAGAGAAGATGCACAGGTGTTTTTCTTAAATTTTATGAACATTCTTTTGGTATTTCCTGTTTATCTGTCATTTCTTTTTTTTTTTTTTGTGGGGGGGGAGTACTTGTGCCTCAATAATTTATTCTCTTTCTCACAAGCATGTGCAAAGTTGCTCAATTGCTTAGCGTTCTCTTAACGAAGTATTCTTTTTTTTCAAATGGATGTATTGTGTTGACTGTTGTGTAATTTTAGGTATTGTGGGTTACGTTTGTGTTTTCCTGTTTTAGGTGGATTTCTGTATTAGTGCCTACTTTATAACTTATATTTATGTCCAATTATTTTTTTCCTATTTTAGATTTCTTGTATATATTGGACAAGGTTTAGTTGAGTTGAGTTTCCCTTTTTCTCTCATTCCTATTGTTTTGCAGCATGGTATCAGAGCACTCAATCTAGATTGCTTCTGACTTAGGGAGAGCAATTCTCAAAGCCGATTGTAGCCTATTGTCCTTTTAGGGCATAAATCTGCTACTTGTTTTTTCTCAGCCAGCAGGAAAATAAGTAAAGATGGTCGAAGGAAAAGACTCTAATACTGCCACTGAAAGTAGTGGAGTTCAAGCTGGGTTGCTGGGCAAAAATACTGTAGATTAGTACTATGAAGATAGATGGAACCAATTATCTTGCTCAGTCAAGGTCAAGGTCATGTTCATTGTTCATCCAAACTTGAGGTTTGCAGGGTTATGTTACTGGAGATATGCCAAAACCAGGTCCTACTGATCCAGCACACAACCAATGGGAATCTGAAAACTCTCTTGTCATGTCTTGGCTTATCAACTCGATGCAACCACAACGAGGATATTTATTTCTCAATACTGCTCAGAAAATTTGGAGCGCAGTATCTCAAACCTATTCCCGAGTTGGCAATGACGCTCATATTTGAGCTAAGGAATAAGATGCATGAGACCATACAAGAACAAATGACGATAGTGCATTACTTTGCTAAATTGAGTGGTCTATGGCAAGAATTAGGCTATTACCAAGATTTTCAGGCTGCATGTTTTGAGGATGCTTTTCAATTTTAGAAGTTGATGGGGGAGTGTGTCTATGATTTTCTTGTTAGTTTGAATATGGAATATGATCAGATTCGAGTTTAGATACTCGGTAAGGAGCCTTTACCTTCCTTGAGACATGCTCATACTTATGTCTAGTAGAAGGAAAGTCGAAGAAATGCAATGATACATACTCTTTGATAGAGATAGCATGGTTGGTTTCTAACACCTTTTGTGAACAATCAAAAGATAGTAGTCAGGGTTCATTAGACAAAAATCACTTAAAATGTGATTATTGTGGCAAACCAAGTCATATTAGAGAGAGTTGTTGGAAGCTACATGGTTGACCAACTAAGGGATGTAGAAGTAAATGGGTGGCTTCTACAAAGGCACAAGCAAATTGTCTGAGATTGTAGAAACTCCTGCATTTGGTGAAACAACAAATTCTGGGGTTTCCAATTAAAAAGTGCAAACCCTAAGGCGTCTCTTGTCTTGGCTGGATTCAAATTCAACTACTTGCTTCTTCCAATTCTATCAAATCAAGTATTGCATTTCTTGCTAATTATGAAACTCATAATGACCCATGGCTTATAGATTTTGGAGCACCAAACCATCTGGCAGGTAGGTTCTTCCAAAAAATTCTCAACTTACTCTCCATATTCTAGTAAAGATAAAGTCCATATTGCAGACGGGTCTTTATCTCCTATAACTAGAACAAGTTCTATTATTTGTACTCTTTTCATTAAACTATCATAAGTTCTTCATATTCCTGATTTTCCTAATAATCTTTTGTCCATCAGTGTACTCACAAACGAACTCAATTGCTTAGCTATATTCTATCCTATTTATTGTGTCTTTGGAAAATGATTGGCTATGGTAGAGTGCAAGATGGTCTATACGTATTAGAGGGTAGCAGTTTTTTGGTGCCTTCTAAAACTCGAGCTATGTTAGGAGATTCAAAGTCTGTTAACCAACAACTGATCCAGTTGCTTAGAAGATTAGGACATCCATCTTTTTCTGTTTTAGAAAGGTTATATCCAAATTTGTTTAAACAATGCAATTTAGATTTATTGTTTTGTGATGCTTGTGAGTTTGCAAAACACACAAGACATTCCTATCCTCTAATTAATCAAAAGAGTTCTATTCCTTTTTATGACTATTCACATTGATGTGTGGGGTCCTACTCAAACTTTCCTTGTTTGGCTATAGATGGTTTGTAATCTTTATCGATTGTGAGTAAAGAATGGAGTATTTTCTTGTTTAAAGTCTTTTCATAAAATGATGTATACACAATTTGATGCTAAGGTTAAGGTTTTTCAGACTGATAATAGAACATACATGGAAGGTGCTTTTCGCGATTACCTTGACTCGCATGGCATATTGCACTAGATTAGATGTGTTAATACTAGTGCCCAAAATGGGATCTCTGAAAGAAAGTACGGGCATTTAATAGAAATGACCCGTGCACTTATGTTTACTATGAATGTCCCAGAAACCGACTAGGAGGTTGCAGTGCTTTCGGCTGCATATTTTATTAACACAATGCCTTTGAAACCACTAGGTTTTAGAAGTCCTTTGGAAATTCTGCAACGTACCAATTCTTATATAATTCCTCCTAAAGTGTTAGGTTGTGTATGTTTTATCCATAAAAGGAGTATTGGAAATTAGATCCTCGAGCTTGTGTGTTTGTTGGTTACTCTGTAATTCAAAAAGGTTACAAGTGTTATCATCTCCCTACTAGAAATTTTTGTCATTATGGATGTTATCTTTTGTGAGTTAGAATCTTATTTCTCTCAATCCCACTCACCTTTTCACGGGCAAGAATACTCATATTTTTAATCCTATTACTACTGATAAAGGTGAAAAAAAAAACTAAAGGTTGGAGACTCGATAGATCAGATACGAAAACATACATTTGCAAAGATAAGGTAGATAGAGCCATTGAGCATGTTCTACCTAGTTAGACGCCAATACTAAATTCAGTTCCTGTGGAACTTCTTTCAACTCTTGATCCTCTTGATACTGATCTTGTAACTAATGATCTTGATACTATTGCTATTAGAAAAGGAGTTAGAATTTGCATTATTAAAAGAGTGTTTAGGAGCCCGATTGTCAAATTGAGATTTTGTTAAAAATGAAATTTGACGATTGAGATTTTCATAAGTGTTTAAAAATAAGTGCTTAAATATGTAGGATGATATTTGAATAAAATATCTTAAAACCCGTAAAATGACCAATAATGACATATAATTATAATTAAAATTTATTAAGAGAATATATTTGAGAATTATTTATTTTTAATAAGAACTGAACGAAACTATTTTTTTAAATAGCAAAAAAATATTATTTATATTAGAAGTAGATATTATTTTAATACAAAATTTAAATTATTTAAAAATAGATATTAAAAATAGCTAAGGGTAAAGGTTATCTTTTTCAAAAGAAAGTAAGGGTAATTTTGTCTTTTAATACTAAAAACTCAATTGAAATACTCAATGGCAAATAAGCTTTACTTTTCAGCTTAACAAAAAATCCAATTTGAAGCCAAATCCATTAATGAAAAACACATCCAAACACAATCCGCTATAGCAAAAATGTCTTGTTAATAGGTTTTGGATCCTCAACACCCACTAAATACCTTATAGCTCACATATGATTCATTGTCCCCTTCATATAGAGCTTTTGTATCATCATTGTCTTCTATTTCTATTAAACATGGTTGGCAAGAAGCTCTTAATGATCTTAAATGGAAAGAAGCCATGGTTGATGAGATGCGAGTCTTAATGAAAAAACAAGACATGGGAACTTGTTCCTCTTCCATTAGGAAAGAAATAGTGGGATGTAAATAGGTGTTCACCATTAAACACAAGGCTGATGGTACGATTGATAGGTTTAAAGCCCGATTAGTAGCGAGGGGGTTCATTCAAACTTATGGTGTTGACTATTAGGAGACATTTGCTCCAGTTGCAAAAATGAATGCTATTAGAATTCCTTGGCATTTGCAATTAATCTTGGTAGGGATTTATAACAATTTGATGTCAAAGATGCATTTTTGCATGGAGATTTAGAAGAAGAAGTGTATATGGAAATTCCTCCAGTACTTAATAGTGAGAAGATTGAAGGGAAGGTTTGTCCTTTGAAGAAAGCATTATACAGCTTGAAGCAGTCACCCAAAGCATGGTTTGAAAAGTTTAGTAAAGCCATGATCATTTCTAATATCAATAAAGCAATACTAATCATACATTATTTATCAAACATTGTGATGGTAAGATCACGATACTCATTGTTTATGTTGATGATATAGTGATGACAGGAGACAATGCAGAGGAAATGACCAGATTGAAAAGATATCTGGCTTAGGAATTTGAGATCAAGGATTTGGGTAAATTGCAACTTGGGATTGAAGTAGCTAGTTCTGATAAGGGAATTTTTATTTCTCAATGCAAATATATTTCTTGGGATTGAAGTCGCACCATCTTGAGGAGTGTTGATAGCTATGAAATATTAGGTCTTGTGAGTTATGTTTAGTGTATTCCTGTATTAGTGCCTACTTTATAGCTTATATTTTTGTCTAGTTATTTTTTCCTATTTTAGATTTCTTGTATATATTGGACAAGGTTGTAAGTACAAAATATATGAGAGTTATTTTTCTCTTCCCTGCATTTTACAACATATTGTTATAATTGTTGTGCAAACAGTAAATATTTTTAGCATGGTATACACTCACATATACATGTATAAAAGGATGTGCACGTATGTATGTCTGCCATATTTTCTGTGCCAATTGAAGAACGTTTTCAAATGTGATCTTTAACCTTGAAATAATTGTAACGTAGCTGACTCATGTTTGTTGGTCTCATCATTGCTTGCGCTATGTTTTCCAGGGCACTTATGTTGAGGGTATAAAAGAAGAAGTAGTTTTATCTCCTGGGCATGCACTTTCTTTCATTGCTGCTGGAGAAGGTAGATAATCTAGAAAATTTCCTTTTTATGTTTGATTTCTTGGTGTAAGTTTCTTTCGGTCAAGCTTCTAATTGGGTTTGATATTTGCAGAGCATCGTCATGTTGGTTCAAATAATTTTAATTTGTTGAGCAGCAGAAGCCATACCATATTTACACTGGTAAACTGTTCATGTCTGTTAAGCACTTAACATACTGCTGGCACGTTTATTGAGCAACAACTTAGATCATTATTTCAAATGCAAATCAGTGCCTTTCTGCCATGTGATTAGTAACTTGCATTTGTTTTTCATTGGTGACCTACAATCAGCCATGTGGATTAATATGACCAAGACAAATTATATTTTGATATTTGAACACTAAAATTTGTGGCTGCAATTTTTCTTTTGCTCTTTACATTCTTCCTCTTTAGAAGATATAATTAATGTTGTACTATCTTCTAGAGATTTTAAAATTTTTATTAGGAAGATCTACCACCTAAGCTTCCAACCTAATACTAACCTTGTTATGTTCTAACTCGTGGTTGAGCGCCCTGGATAAGATATATAGAAGTCTATCTCCTTTGTGTCAGCAAACTGTAGTGATTGTATTCGGGTGCTAGCAGTAACTTCAATGATATCTTGATTGATAGTTTCCTATATTTGCGGCATGATATCCTTCCTTTATCGATTTCATTGGTGGTCACAACTTACAACGGCTCCTTGTTAATTTTCTGTATAATGGACTCTACTCATCTGTATTTGTTTTATCTTTTGGTGGAAGAGGATGGATGGAGGATTTACTGAAACTAAATCCTATTCACTCTTTTACCTCCTGAAAAATAAATCTACTTGTTCTTTCTTGTTTCTCTTTTTTAAGAAGAATCCAATATGGCTCTTACCCTAGTCAGTGTGGATGCTCTGCATCTTCGGTCACTTTTTTTTTTTAATTTTTCTTTCTTTATGATTGTCCATCACTAATATACCTATGCTTTTGCAGATTATTGAAAGTAGTGCCCACGGTGATGAGTATGATGGAGTGATCTTCTCTCAACTTGTATGTTATGTTAAATTCATATTTTTGGAGAATAAAACATTTTTCTTAGCTTGACCGCTCATCTGTCTACCTTATTTGTCTCTTTTCTTAGAATTTGATTGATCTTGCTGGATCCGAGAGTTCAAAAACTGAAACAACTGGACTAAGGAGAAAGGAGGGATCTTATATAAACAAAAGTCTTCTAACTCTTGGAACGGTATGTACTCGGACCTATTATGTGATAATATGCCATGTTTTTCTTTTATCGTTTTTGGGTTTCATCTTGACCTCATATTGTTTTATGTCTTGGAAAAAAAATAACAGAGAAAAGCTTTCATATAAAACACCATGTTAACGAAAATTCTTCTATTGATTTGAGTTTTTCTTAGAAGGATGTGAGGATTCTGGGCAGTGTCATTGAGAGTCAAGGAAAGTTTTATATCTCTACTATTAGTGAATTGTAAATAAATGTAAATGCGGAGACATGAAAAGCAATTATTCTATTTTCATTAAAAGGAAGTTTTAAATTCTTAACGTCTTTGTATCATTTTGAAATTTTTTATTATTTTCTTTTTATTTTGATATGAAGGTGATCGGAAAGCTGAGTGAAGGGAAGGCATCTCATGTTCCATTCCGTGATTCGAAACTTACTCGCCTTCTGCAGTCATCATTGAGTGGGCAAGGTCATGTTTCAGTGAGTTCAAAATACGAAAGTTACTTTGTTATGAGTGCACAATAAAATGATTGAAGTGTTGCATTTTTGCCAAGGATCATAAATAATATATTTCATATGCACGCGTGCGTTATGACAGCAGTACTCGCACCGCTGCAAACTGGATCACATTTCATTTATCATGTTGTTCTCTTGAAGTACACAAAGTGAATTCTACTTTCTTGCTTTATCTACTTTGTATTTTTATATTTTGGCTTTTAACCATGGGGTAAAAGCTCTGTAATGAGTTTTACATATTTGATCATTCTCACAGAGTCAAAGTGAATACAACCTGATATTTGGATTTTTTTTTTTATTTTAAATTATTGCACAGCTTATTTGTACAGTTACTCCTGCATCAAGTAATATGGAGGAAACACATAATACATTGAAGTTTGCTAGCAGGGCAAAGAGAATTGAAATCTATGCTTCATGTAATAAGGTATGCTATAATCTTGGAAATAATATAATTTCCAATGTTCATGTACAATAGTTTACTCTTACACTAACTAACACTAATGCTGGTTTGGAAATTGTTTTCAGATTATTGATGAAAAATCTTTGATTAAGAAGTATCAAAGAGAAATCTCTAGCCTCAAGGAGGAACTTGATCAGTTAAAGAAGGGGATGATTGTTGGTGTCAATCATGAGGAGATTCTGAGCTTAAGGCAACAGGTTTTTGGATTTTTTTTTTGTCTCCCCTCCCCTTTGACAGTTATTGAGCTCCTTTTTATTTTTCTTTTTTCAATCTTTATACGGTTCTGTATTGTTTCACAAAACACAAATTGACACTGTTCATTGGATAGTTGGAAGAAGGTCAAGTGAAGATGCAGTCAAGATTGGAGGAGGAAGAAGAAGCCAAGGCCGCTCTAATGAGTCGAATCCAAAAGTTAACCAAGCTTATACTTGTTTCTACAAAGAATACAATTCCTGGATATTTGGGTGATGTTCCTAGTCATCAGCGGAGTCATTCTGTTGGAGAGGATGATGTGAGTTATTTTTCCATCTCTTGGGTAAACAAAAGCATGGTCTAAGTTATTTAGATATGAATCTCATTCCTGTTTTTCTAAGCCAAGTCACAAGTACTGTAGTTTGAGATAGTGTCATGTCTGTTGTTTGGCTGCCACCATGTCAATATATCTGAAAATTTGTACCTAGTAAATTTGAAATTTTTTGTATTGATGTGATGTATTTGTGTATTTGTAAATGCTTAGTTGCAGTGTGACCATTTTTTTCTTGAAAAGTTCCCCATTATTGGTATAAGATTTTCCCTCCCACTAGATTTTCTTTTTAAATTTTGGTTTTAAGTTTGAAAATAAATAAGTAATGTTATTCTTACATTTTTTTGGGGTTAGAAACTGGACATTTTGAGAGAGGGTGCTTTACTCCTAGAAAATGAGAATCTTAAAGACTCTCTGTCTTCTGCTTCTGCGGTTCCATCAGATGCATCTCATGAATTTGAGCATAGGAGATCTTCCAGCAAATGGAATGAAGAACTATCTCCTGTTAGCAGTACGATTAATGAATCAACTCAAGCGGGTGAACTTATAAGTGCTTCAAAACTACCTTCAGTATGTTTCATTAATTAATTTTCTTACTTCGTTTTGTTGTATTTAATTCCACGGAATGTTCTGGTGCAGTTACCATAGTTATGGCTTAATGTTGATATTAGGGAAGATGCACCAAAGCAATGCCACTCCTAGTCCATATATAAAAATGAATAATGGCTCGTAATAATTTGGACTAACAAAATCTGCCCAATGTAAAGTTTGGCTCTCCTTTTCTTTAATAAAATTCAACTTGGTCTTATTTTGGCCCTAGTATTTATACATTCAATTTTTCCTACCAAACTTTGGGGGTCTATGTTCTAGACTGCACACTTCTTGTGAAAAGAAACATTACAGGATGATAAGGAGAGATTGTTAAACTTTCATCATCTTCATTTTTTTTGTCTATTTTCTCCTCAATTTCTTTCTAATCAATACAACTAAGAATGTCCCTTGAGGTATTCTTGGAATTCTCCCTTTGGTCAAGAATTCAAAGTCTTTCTCACTCCGTTTGTTTCCTTTGGATTTTTTATTTGGCAAAATTCTCCATTGTTTACTTCCATCATCTTCAATTATTGTATCAGGAAAGCATGAGTCCTTTTGCTGCTAAAATCTTCAGCATTCATGTGATAGATGCCATGTCATGCTAGAGTAATTTTTTTCCCATTTATTATGCTATAGCAATTGAATCTGCCTTTTGGAGAGTGATCCCAGTGGTTATAGTTTTGTTGGTTACTAATAAACCTCTGACACTGACTGTACATTTGTTGTAGGTCGCAATGACGCAAAATCAGATGGACCTTCTTGTAGAGCAGGTAAAGATGCTTGCTGGAGAGATTGCATTCAGCACTAGTACCCTTAAGCGCCTGGTAGAGCAGTCTGTGAATGATCCTGAAAGCTCAAAAACTCCAGTATGCTTTTCTTCTCCTGTATCTACTCTGCTGCTTGTTTGTTTCTCTCAAAGTGCAAGGAGACCTTTTGAAAGAATCCTTGCCTATGAGTTGGTGATGTTATGCTCCTCTTATTTGGAGTCATTAACCTACAAGGATAAAGACTTCTTTATAAAGGCTAAACAGACCAGTAAATTAATCTGAAACATATAGTTTTTTGCCAATTTTAGCTCATATATTGTCTTGATGTCTGTCTATCAGCTGATAATAAATTTTATTAGTTTCACTTTATATGGTTATTATTCCACTTAGTATAATGCATTTGAAGTTTATCAATTTCAGGCTCTACGTGGTTCATTTTGCCTTTTTTTTTTTCATGTCATACTTGTAGTCAGAATAAGGAACCTAATATACTCTTGCTCTTTTTTTTTTTTATTTTATTTTATTTTTTCAAAATCATCTTTTTGTGAATATCTCATTTCTTGGAATAGTTGATTGAATGTCTTTGTTCACAAGTCAATGCAAATAGAAGTTTCACTCTCCTATGATCCTTTATATTTCAGCACCCAACATCTTGAATGTTTCAATAATATACATTTGAGAACCACAAGGTGTCTTTATTTTTCGCGAAGGTTCTAATGATGATAAGTGCATGTTTTCTTAATGACAGATCCAGAACTTGGAACGTGAGATCCAGGAGAAACGGAGACAAATGAGAGTTTTAGAGCAACATATTACTGAGAGTGGTGAGGCTTCAATTTCTAATGCATCACTGGTTGATATGCAGCAGGTAGTATCAATTTCTTTCTTCCGCATTTACATGTTTCTCCTCTAGTATTTTTTTTTTTATAATTTTGTTTGCTTATCTATTAAAAAAATAGTTGCTAAATTTTTTTAATTGCATTTCTATTCCAACAGTCAGTCATGAGATTGATGACTCAATGTAATGAAAAGGCTTTTGAGCTGGAGGTGAGTAATTTTCAGCTTGATTTTAAAGTTATGATGCACTTTGAGCTGCAAGGTAATACCATCATGCTATTTTAGAGTGGAAGATGGCATTTGTGCCATGTTGTAAAAAAAGTAATATTATTTCCTTAACAAATATGTTTTGAGAAGTGCTTGGTAGAAAAATCCAGCTCCTTTCTTTCTCCTATAATCTCTCACCTTAAGAATTTTCTTTGCCTGTTGCTGAGAGATTCTAATATGGGTTACTCCTTTCATCCCAAGTCATGACCATCCCATGTACCATTTTGTTTAGAGTTTGCACCCAGGCTTATCACAGATGCTATGGTCTATGGTACTTGGTGTTCACTGATCGTTATTTAGGAGTTGGAATGCTCATTTATATTCAGCGTGGTTTGTTGATCTAAACTAAATGATTTTGGTCGATCAATGCACAGATAAAGTCAGCAGACAACCGTGTCCTCCAGGAACAACTGCAGAATAAGGTTAAAACACCGTTATCTATACTTCTTGCCTTCTTATTTGTTTTTTTTTTTCTGGTTCTATTCTATATCCTGCCAATGTAGTCGAAGCTAATTATCCTCCTTTTTGAGGATCCTGCAAGCCTCTTCTTCAACCTTGGATGCCATTATTCTTTATTTGTTCTTGCTTCCATTGGTTTGTCTATGGTCTGACTTTTAGTTTTTTCATATCCTTGCTTATTGGCAGTGTTCAGAAATCAAGGAGTTGCAAGAAAAAGTAGATCTCCTGGAGCAGAAATTGGCTTCATGTTCTGGGGATAAATCATCACTGGATTCTGAACATGCTGTGCCTGAAGAGTATGTTGATGAACTGAAAAGGAAAATTCAGTTGCAGGTGATTATTGCTATGGATTGGGCATGGTCAATATATAGATTTTTTTTAGGTTTTAGGAAATGTAAATGTGTAGATGCAAACTTCTGCAATGAAAAACAGAAGATAGCATTAGAAGAATTTTATGTGGAAAAATAGAAGTAAAAAATCGATCCTAGTGAACAATTATTCTTGGGTTATGCCACAAAGAATTTAGAGTTGGTGCAACCTAAATGACTATCATATCTATTTTTGCCTATATGAGCAGGAGATTGAGAATGAAAAGCTGAAGATAGAACAGATTCAGATATCAGAGGAGAATAGTGGGTTATGTGTTCAAAATCAGAAACTGGCTGAAGAAGCTTCTTATGCAAAGGAACTGGCCTCTGCTGCTGCAGTCGAGCTAAAGAACTTGGCTGGTGAAGTGACCAAACTCTCGTTACAGAATGCAAAATTAGAAAAGGAATTGTTAGCTGCTCGAGAGTCGATGTATTCTAGAGGCGCTGGCATGCAAACCATTAATGGTGTTAACCGCAAGTATAGTGACGTCATGAGACTAGGAAGGAGGGGACGGTTCTCTGGTAGAGCAAATGAAATTTCTGGAGTACACTCTGATGACTTTGACTCTTGGAGCCTTGATCCTGAAGATTTAAACATGGAGTTGCAGGCAAGGAAACAACGAGAGGCAGCTCTTGAGGCCAGCTTAGCTGAAAAAGAGTTTATAGAAGAAGAATACAGGAAAAAGGCTGAAGAGGCAAAGAGAAGGGAAGAGGCTTTGGAAAATGATTTAGCAAACATGTGGGTGCTTGTTGCTAAGTTAAAGAAAGAAGGGGATGCTATACCTGAGGTGAATACTGATGAAAGGAAGAGTGATGGAATAGATGATCCCAATTTTCTACTGAAAGAGAGGCAAATTTCAGATGCATCAAAACCACCTGATGATAATCCAAAGGAGGAGCCCCTAGTTGTTCGATTGAAGGTAATGCTGAATTATTTAGATGTTTTTGGTTTCTTTCTTCATCTGCTATTCTATTATGTTTGCTGTCTTAAGATAATTTCTTCATTCTATTATAAAAGTGTCATTCTATTATAAAAGTGAAATTCAAGAATCAAGAACTTTTGAAAAACATGAGCTATTTATGCAATGCTTGATACTGATTTAAAGGTAAAACTGATGGAAATGCAAAATTGCAGTTTCTAGGGCCTGCAAAAGAACCAAGCTGAGCCCAGCTCTAAGGTATTTGGATTTCATTCATTTAGTTTTAACTGAGCTCGATTTCGGCCGACCTTAAAGCATGTTATTGTTCAAGTTTATTTAATATTTTTCATTATTGAGCTTAAGTTGAGTTCAATACTCAAATTGAGCTTAAATATATATTACACAATTTTCATATTTTTCAATATTTTATATCTAACATTTTTGTATGAAAAATTGAAGTAAAATAATATTTTTAATCATCTGAAGTCTTCTGTGAAGAGAATTCACTTTTATGTAGAAAAAATGACTTTTTTCTTATGTTTAGTATCATATGAAATTTCATATTTTTTATTATTTAAATTGTTCATATTACCTATACCTCACTCAACTCAACTTAGTTTTAATCTCAAAGTTAATTGGGGTCGCCAAAATAGATTTTTTGTTTTCACTCTAAACGATTTTGGAAACGTTTTCTGATAATTGTAATGCCTCTGAATCATATTATATTCCTTTCCTCCAAGTTAGTTTAGATCTATACATTCCTTTCCTCCTCTCCTCTATTAAAATGTACTCAACCTTACCAACTGGAATCTCTTTAAGTTTCCGCTTTATGTGTCTAAATCATCTTAATATTCATGCTATCATCTTGTTCTTAATTGATGTGACTTACACTTTATCTCTAATGCTTTCGTTACATATTTTATCTGTTTTAGTATGATCAGACATCTATCTTAGCATTCTCATCTCAATAATACTCAATTTCGATACATATTGCCTTTTTATTATCCAACTCTCACTATCATGTAATATAGCTGCTCGAATAATTGTACGGTATAATTTTCCTTTTAATTTATTGGAAAACTTGCAGTCACATAGGATTCCCGTGACAAACCTTAATTTCAACTATTCACCTTTTATCCTACGGTTAACATCCTCACAACCTCCATCTTTTTGAAGGATTGAGGCTAAATATTTAAAATAGGTGCTTTGGGACACTGTCACTTCATCTAAACTAACTCTTTCATTATCCCCTTTGAATCCCTAATTATAAGATGTGACAAAATTATATGCTGATTATCACCTACCGTAACCCTCATTCTTTATCCTAGCTTGGGAAGACTAAACATGAGAAAATCATACTTATATTACCTATATTCCAAAATAAATATCATGTCATAATTGAGAAAATAGTAAAGAGAAGATTGAATTAAAGCTCATTACTTGTTTATTCCATCAATATGATTAGGATTATATACACATAAACTAAACTAATTAAGGAAACAAAGAGAGACACAATCCCTAATTATTTGCAATTACACCCTATTTACAGCCAATAATTCTAATACTCCCTCTCAAGCTGGAGCATACATATTGTAGGTTCCTTACTTGTTATAAAGATATTCAATCCGAGAACCTCTTAAGGGATTTTGTTAGGACATCTGCTAACTGATCATTTGAATTAACAAAAAAAGTAGCAATACATTCTGACTCAATCTTTTGTCTAATGAAGTGACAATCTACTTTTATATATATCAACAATTGAAAGAGAATTGTATTCTTCTTATTCTATTACCAAACAATAATGTCAGTTTTATATACATTAACTTAGCAAAATAGGAAACTTAATCAAATCCCATGATTTATGGTAATCTAATCTAATCTCATAATTAATGGGTTTTACAACAAAATAGGAAAGCTAATAACAAAATTATCTCCTAAAATAGGAAAGCTAATAATATACAAAATTATCTTCTAAAAGCATGATTTTCTCTACACTCCCCCTCAAGCTGGTGAATAGTTATTCTCCATTCCCAGCTTGGATATGATTGTTTGAAAATCTGGGCTGTTTAATCCTTTAGTTAAGACGTCTGCAAGTTGACCACGTGTAGGAACATAGGGTGTAAATATCAATCCACTCTCTAGCTTCTCCTTAATTAAATGTCTGTCCACTTCAATATGTTTCGTCCGGTCATGTTGTACTGGGTTATGAGGAATACTGATTGCGGATTTGTTATCACAATAAAGTCTCATAGGACCATCCCATTTAATCATCAAGTCTTCAAGAATAATCTTCAACCAAAGTAACTCACAAACGCCTTGGGTCATAGCCCGAAATTCAGCCTTTGCACTTGATCGAGCCACGACGTTTTGCTTCTTACTCCTCCAAGTTACTAGATTCTCACCCAAAAAGGTACAATATCCTGATATTGACCTCCTATCAACAATTGACCCAGTATAGTCTACATCAGTATATGCTTCTAGCACTAAACCTCCATTTCTTCTAAATAAAATACCTTTTCCTAGTGTTCCTTTAACGTATTGTAGTACTCTGTGAGCAGCTTGCAAGTGAACTTTTCTTAGATTGTGCATAAACTGACTAATTACGCTTATCGCATAGGCTATATCTCGCCTTGTGTGAGATAGATAAATGAGTTTTCCCACAAGCCTTTGATACATCTCTCTATTGACTGTGGCATCCTCCTTTGCTATACCAAGTTTAAGGTTAGGATCTATAGGAGTGCTTACTGGTTTACATGCAGTTTTTTCGGTTTCTTCAAGAAGATCCATAATATACTTCTGTTGAGATATAAAGATCCCTTGTCTAGAGTGTGCAACCTCAATCCCAAGGAAATATTTCAGCCTCCCTAATGCCTTAATCTCAAACTCTTTAGCCAAGCACTTGCTCAACACCTGTTTTTTTGTATCATCATTCCTTATTATTATTATGTCATCAACATACACTAAAAGAGCTGTAACTCCCCCTGAAGGAGAGTGTTTGATAAATAGTGTATGATCTCCCTGACTTTGCTTATAACCACTTGCCAACATGACTCTAGTAAATCTTCCAAACCATGCTCTTGGTGATTGTTTGAGGTCGTACAAAGATTTCTTCAATCTACACACAGTATCAGTAACCAAGTTCTTCTCATATCCTGGTAGAACCTCTATATATATCTCTTCTTCCAACTCCCCGTGTAAGAAAATATTTTTGACGTCGAACTGTTATAAATCCCAACCACAATTAGCTGTTAGTGACAATAATACTCTTACTGAGTTCATTTTTGCAACAGGAGCAAAGGTCTCCAAGTAATCAATCCCATATGTTTGAGTGTAACCTTTGGCTGCCAACCATGCCTTGTACCTCTCAGTTGACCCGTTTGCTCTATACTTCACTGTGTATACCTATTTACAGCCTACTAATTTCTTTTGCGTTGATAACTTCACCAATTCCCATGTCTTGTTTTTCTCTAATGCTTCCATTTACACATTCATAACTTGTTTCCACTTTTCATTGGATAAAGCCTCGGATAAGGTGGTAGGGATGGTGATAGTGTTTAAGCTTATAAGGAAGGCTTGGTGCGAGGGTCAAAATTTTTAGAATGATAAATATTGTGCAAGGGGGTATAATGGTTGCTTTGTACATTCTCAGGTTTTCTTTCGGAGAGCAATTGGTAGGTCTTGTTTGTCTTTATTTTCCTGCACTTCAAGATTACCTTATAATGAAGAGTTAGAAATTGTTATCTCATTCAAAGGACTTGGATTGGACTTTTGAACTTGCACAAGATCATGAGTGATCGTCTTTTTTCTCGTGAACACCTTATCAAATCTTACATCACCAGGGGCAGAATCAGACTTTGTTTGGGGCTGTCTAGGCTGTGTTTCAGACTGCTGTATTTCGGGTTATTTTTCAGGCTGCTGTATTTCAGGTTGTTGTATTTCAAATTGTTGTTCAGGCAGCTGCGTTTGTTCAGATGGTTTGGATCTAGGTTCAGTTTCAAGTAAAGATGAAGTATTAAGTAAGGAACCATGACCAGTATCCTCACCTTTCTTAATTGGATTCTCCCCCTGAAGATGAGGAGTGTTAAAATAAGGTTTTTTCTCATCGAATGTGACATCTACTGAGACAAAATTTTTTTTAGAAGGAGGATGATAACATTTGTATCATTTCTGAGTTGATGAATAACCCACAAATACACATTTTAATACTCTTGGATCCAATTTCCCTCTTGTTTGAATATGGACATGGACAAAAGACGCACACCCAAAAATTCTAAGGATTAGATTATTGTTGGTCTTTATGTTTGGATAAAATGTCGAAAGGATGTCCATAGGACTCTTGAAACCCAAAACTTTAGAAGGTAGTCTATTTATGAGATAAGTGGCTGTAAGAATTGCTTCCCCCCAAAAGGACTTAGACATATTTATTTGAAACAATAGAGCTAGGGTTTTTTAAGGAGATCGCTATTTTTTCGCTCTGCTATCCTGTTTTGTTGTGGGGTATAAACACAATATGATTCATGAACTATTCTTTCTTTCTGGAAAAATAAGGCAAGTGTTTGGTTGAAGTAATTTTTGGCATTATCTGACTTGAATCTTTTAATGGTTACCCCAAATTGATTTTTTATCATAGAACAAAAATTTGGAAGTATGGTACTCACATCTGATTTATGTTTGAGTAGAAAAATCCATGTAACACGGGTGCAATCATCAATAAAAGAAATAAATCATCTAGCCTCAGACACATTAGAAATAGTAGATGGACCCCAAATATCACTATGTATAAAATAGAAAGGAATAGAACTTCTATTATTGCTTTTTGAAAAAGAGATGCGTTTGTGTTTAGCAAGTTCACACACTTCACAATTAAAGTTCTCAATATCTTAGTTTGTAAATAAAAGAGGAAACATGGTCTTAACAATTTAAAATGATGGGGGTCCTAGTCGACGATGGTGAAGGAAAATTTTCTCTTTATTGGATGAAATGGATTCTGAAACACAGGAAAATCTGTTTGTGGTGATGTTTGACCGACTTGGTGTTTCAAGATAGTAGAGGCCACTTTGTTCTCTAGCATGTCCAATCGTCCTCTTCGAATCCTCGTCCTGAAATATACAATAACTATTGTGAAATTTCACATTATAAGATAAATTTTCAGTGAATTTTTGAACCGAAACAAGATTGGTAGACAATTTAGGAATATGAAGAACATTTTTTAATGTTATGTACTAATATCACCTAGACCTGCAACAGTAGCTAGGGATCTATCGGCTAAGGCTATTTTCCTATTGCTTGGACATGGTGAATGGCTTGAGAAATATTTAGATGAGTGAGTTATGTGATCGGTTGCGCCAGAATCCATGACCCATGAGTTGGCAAAGGTAATATCCGAGGCATTTAATTCAAAGGAAATTAGAAACTTACCTGAATATGCTAGAGAAGCATTACCTGAAGGCTTTTCAAGGCTGTTGATAAGGGATCTCAACCTCTATCTCCTCATGATTGAGACTACTCGACTCCTGTGGTGTTGCTTCTTCTTAAAATGCTGCTGCCACATGAACCTGTCCATTTCCTTTGGACTGATCACTTCTTTGGTTCCACTCACGACTTGGAGGCTTTTCATAGAGTTTCCAACACTTGTCACGAGTATGGCGAGAATTCTTACAGTAGGTGCACCATAATCCTCAGTTTTGTTTAATTTTTTCAATTGGAAGAGCTACTTCTTTTCCGGGTTTGGTAGTGCCACTAGCCACCATAGCAGAGCCATCTGTGCTTTGTGGTTCAAGCATTAGGCCTCTTTTGCTTTCTTCACTTCGAATTAGTGCTACCACTTCATTGAAACAAGGTACTTCTTGTTTTCCAAGAATTTGAATTCTCACTTGATCAAACTTTGAATTAAGTCCAACAAGAAAATCATAGACACGGTCCTGTTCAATGTAATCCTTCAACACAACTGCATCTTCTGAACATTTAGTTTGTATCACCCTGTAATGATCAAGTTCTTGCCATAAGGACTTCAATTGATTAGCATATTCAGCGACAGTTCTACTTTCCTGTTTTGCAGCCATTGTTTTCACTTTAACTTCATAAACTTGAGCTATATCTTTCGCCTTTGAATAGGTTTGTTGAATAGCATCCCAAATTTCCTTTACAGTTGCCAAGAACATGCAAGTATCACTTATTTCAGGAAGCATCGAATTCCACAACCAGGTCATTATCATTGAATTTTCTTCCTCCCAAGTTTTGAGGCGAGGATCGTCTGATTTAGGAGCTGCACTTGTGAGATGACTTATTTTTCCTTTCCTTTTGAGAATTGTGCGAACAAGTTGAGACCATTTTAGATAATTCTTCCCATCGAGCCTATAGGCAGATTGTATGTTCTGCAATTCTCCATGTTGCAAATTTTTGGCTTCCTGATTAGATCTAGTCACAAAAGTAACTTCTTCAATCTCTGACATTTTTTTGGATGGACACAAAAAAAAGGGCAGGAGAATACTCTGTTTCTCTGATAGAAAATATAGATAAACAGAGTTTGGAAAAATCCGGCAATGGAGGCTAGAAAAGAAAACCCTACTCGGCGGAAGAAAAATAGAAATTAACGGCAATGAAGGCCCCAAAAACTAAATGGCAGTCGCAAGATGGTTCTGCTCTGATACCATATCAACAATTGAAAGAGAATTGTACTCTTCTTATTCTATTACCAAACAATAATGTCAGCTTTATACACATTAACCTAGCAAAATAGAAAACCTAGGTATTCTAATCTAATCTCATAATTAATGGGTTTTACAACAAAATAGGAAAGCTAATAACAAAATTATCTCTTAAAATAGGAAAGCTAATAATATATAAAATTATCTCTTAAAAATATGATTTTCTCTACAATATGTTTTATCCTTTTATGAAATACTAGATTAGAAACAATATAAAGAGCAACTTGATTGTCACAGATTAACTTTATTTGTTGAACTTCCCCACATTTCAACTCTTGGAGAAGTTGTTTTAGCCATATAAGTTCACATATGGTCAGGGTTGTAGCTCGGTATTCTGCTTCTGCACTTGATCTGGTTACCACATCCTGCTTTTGGCTCTTCCAGGATATCAAATTTCCTCCAAACCTAATCAAATACCCTGAAGTGGACCATCTATCTGAGGGAGAACCTGCCCAATCTGCATCAGAGTAACCCACTACCTGTAAGTTACCTTTGTCTTCATATAACAAGTCTTGTCTTGGACTCCCTTTGATATATCTGAGAATATGAATTACTGCATCCCAATGACTATCACATGGAGTTTGGAGAAATTGTCTAACCACACTTGCAGCAAAGAATATATCTGGACGTGTAACCGTGAGATAAAGCAGCTTGTCAACCAGTCTTCGATATCTGCCATGACCTTTGAGAGGCTACCCCTGTACAGGAACAAGTTTCACATTTGGATCCATGGGAGTATCCACAGATTTGCAGTCTAACATGCTTGTTTCTTCTAATATATCCAAGACATATTTTCTTTGCGAGATAGCAATGCCACTCTTAGACTGTGCCACCTCAATTTCAAAAAAATATTTCAACCCTAAATCTTTGGTATGGAAGTGACTAAACAAATGTTTTTTGAGCTGAGAAATGCCTTCGTGGTCATTACCTGTAATGACAATGTCATCAATATATACCACCAGATAAATGCAATTACTATGATTTTCATGGCGATTAAACACTAAGTGATCAGTCTCACTACGAGTCATCCCAAATTGTTGAATAACTGCACTGAATCTTCCAAACCATGCTTTTGGAGATTGTTTTAGACCATAAAGAGATCGATGAAGTCAACATACTAGACCAAACTTCCCCTGAGCAACAAAACTAGGTGGTTACTCCATATAGACTTCTTCAGCTAACTCACCATGGAGAAATGCATTCTTAATATTAAGTTGATGAAGAGGCCAGTGATGGATAGCTGCTAGAGAAATAAAGAGTCGAACAAAAGTAATTTTTATCACAGGAGAAAATGTATCACCATAATCAAGTCCAAAGATCTGAGTATATTCCTTGGCAACCAGTCGTGCTTTTAAGTGATTAATTTTACCATTTGATCCAATTTTGACAGTATACACCCAACGACAACCAACAACAGTTTTGCCTGATGGCAATGGAACTATTTCCCAAGTACCATTATCATGAAGAGCAGTCATTTCATCAATCATAGCAGCATACCATTTAAGATGAGATAGTACTTCATTAACATTTTTTGGTATAGAAACATTAGATAAATTGGAGACAAATGCATAATAGGAAGTAGATAAGCGATGATAACTTAGAAAATTATATATGGGATGAGGATTGCGGGTGGAACGATTACCTTTGCGAAGGGCAATGGGAGGCATTGGTGCCTCTGTTGATGGCTTGACCAGTGTAGGAGGCGATGGAGGAGTAGGAGAGGAGTCGTTCGACAGTGTACCTGCATCATAAAAAACAACAACTGGAGGATGAGGATGACATGAGTAGACCTGTAAAGGTCGAGAGGAAGTTGTCTCTGGAATAGGAAGAAGAGGAGCAGGTAGGGTTTCAGGAAGAGAATTTTTGTTGACATGATTGTTAGAGAAATATGGAGATGTTTAAAAAAAAAGTGACATCCGCTGAAATAATAAACTTGTGAGTGGTTGGGTCATAACATTTATAACCTTTTTGAAGACGAGAATATCCTAAGAAGACACATTTAATTGATTTGGATTGAAGTTTATCCTTGCCTGAAGAGAGATTGTGAAGAAAAAACATACAACCAAATACCCGAAGAGCAAGACTATGCATGTCTTGAGTTGGAAATAAGATTGAATGAGGATTTTTGTGTTGTAAGATGGAACAAGACATCCGATTAATCAAATAATATTCCATAAGAACAGTGTCCCCCTAAAAACAAAGTGAAACATTACAATAAATGAGTAAAGTGCGGGCTGTTTCATTAATATGCCGATTTTTTCTTTTGGCCATTCCATTTTATCGAGGAGTATGAGCACAAGATGATTGATGATTGATGTCCTGAGAAGATAGAAACCGGGAAAAAGAGAGAAAAATATTTCTTGGCATTATCACTTCGTAATGTTTTAATAGAAACACCAAACTGATTGTGAATTTCAACATAAAAATTATGAAAAATAGAAAGGATTTCAGAACGATTTTTCATTAAATATAACTAAGTACATCGAGAATAATCATCAATAAAAATGACAAAGTAATGAAAACCTATAACAAAACTAACACGATTAGGACCCCATATGTCTGAGTGAACATTATCAAACATAAATGTGGCCCGATTATTGACACGATTAGGAAAAGAAACACGAGCTTGTTTGCCTAATTGACATTATTCACATTCAAAAGAATATAAAGTTGAAAAACGAGGAACTAATTGTTTAAATTTAACTTGATTTGGATGACCAAGTTGACTGTGAAGGAGTTCAGCAGAAGCATCTGGGGTAAAAGCAATGGTGGATTTAGGTGTAGAGAGGTAATTTATTCCTTGTAACTCATATCCTACTTCAATCATCTTCTCCATACGTCGGTCCTGTACAAAAACAAAATCAGCCAAGAAGAACACAATATAATTTAAATGTTTTGTCAGTTTGCTAATATAAATCAAATTATAAGGACATTTTGGGGTAAATAAAACTGAAGGTAAAGGTTAAGCTTCTCTAATTCCTTTAATCACAGTTTGTGAGCCATTGGCTAAAGTAATAATAGAGAGATTTAGTGTTTCATTACCAGAGATATGATTAAAAGCACCAGAATCAAGAACTCGTGAATTAGCATGTGATGCTTTGATTAAACATGCAGTGGAGGTACCAGAATGGAATGACTGCTGTTGAGTTTGCTGTTTGGCGGCGTGAAATTGCAAATACTCACTGTAATCAAATCCAATCAATGTGATGGAGTTGGATGGTTTATCCGATAATGGAAGGAGTCTATCACTACCAGTTTGGACTAGATGAGCAACATTCCAGTTTGTATTGAAGGACTGATTCTGTGGTGGTCATCCATGTAGTGACCAACAAGTATCTCGGGTATGACAATCCTTATCACAGTAGGTATAGTGTGATTTTGAGTTTTTACCTTTCCATTTCCTATTACCGCCATTACCCTGTGGATGTTGTATAGCTAACATAGATGACTCAATTTCATTAGTGTCAGAGATAGATATACGTAACAAGCGTGCAGAAATATCCTCCAAGGTAGGAATGGTTGGATTTGTCAAAATTTGATCTTGTACAGATCCGAGATTGGATCGCAGTCCTATTAAAGCCAATGTCATAAAGAATCTATCCCTTTGTTTCTCTTGTGCAGTAACATTCTCAGATATGGGCATAACATAATTGAACTCATCTTTTAAGGTTTCTACTTGCTCTAGGTAACTAGTTATATTTTGATGGTTCTGCTAGAGGTGAACAAGGTTAGATACAACTTTATATATTCATTGTATATTATTGGTATACAGTGTGTGGGTTTTAGTCTAGAATTTGGAACAAGTCTTATATGATTGAAACAAGGTAAGCAATTTAGAATCAAGAGAATGCCATAACAAGCTTCACAACTGTGCATCAATTTTAGTCCAGGTTGTTCTGTCCTTTGTATATATATCACTAGCATTTTTAACTAAGTGATCGTTATAACCTTGTCCCATAAACCAAAGTTCTACCGAGACAGCCTATGATATATAATTATTACTTCCTTGTAATTTTATAGTCGTGATAATTGTGGAATTAAAAACAGAAGTAAAAAGGGGTTTTGAACCTAAATTTAAAGAATTTCCAGTAGCAACCATGGTTTTGGAACTGGAGAAGTGTTTTAGATGAAGCCCACAACAAGAAAGAACCAAAAATATCGGAAAAATCCGGTGCAAGAAACAAAGGGCTAGGCTATACTCCCGTTCAAGAGTCGAAGCTGGTAGGAAGAAACCGGAGCACAGAGGACCGCTGTATGCGCTCACATGCGCCGGGGCGTGAACTGGAGCTGGAAGAAATGAGTGGCGTGTGGAGGCCACTCGTTGATCGGACGGTGATCGAATTCTGCAGAAGGGCTGATCGGCGGCTGAGCTATCTTCTGGTGTGGCTGAGCTATCTTCTGGTTGTGTCGATGAGCCAAACAGATCACCCCAATATTATCCCAATAATCGGCAGTAGCCGAATCCCAGAGTAGAAGAAAAGAAAAGAAGAAGAAGAAGAAAAGAAATTTTCAGGCCTAACTAAGCTCTGATACCATGAAAAAATAGAAATGAGAAAATTAAATTGAAACTCATTGCTTGTTTATTCCATTAATATGATTAGGGTTAAATATATACAAACTAAACTAATTAAGGAAATAAAGAGAGATACAATCCCTAATTATATGTAATTACACTCTATTTACAGCCTATAATTCTAGCAATAATAATTTATTTTATTCATTTGGTAATATAATTTACTAAATATATTATTAGAAGTCCAACTTTTAAAATTTTAGAGTTGCATATTTATGAAATTTTGAACAAACAATTATAAACTTGTAAATAAGTATGTTCATGAGCATGATCAAGTTGAGTTCACCTATATTTGTATTTGTTCATTTATCAACTGAGCATAAATTTTTTTTTTTTGTTCAAACTTATTATTTCAATAAACAAGCTCAAACTAGCTTTTACCGAGCTGTTCAATGAGTGCACTGGTTTGCCTGCACCATTGCAGTTTACTTCAAATGATGTTAATTAGTTTTCGGTATTGCCTGCTGGTATATTTTTGTGGCTTTCCAGGACTTTAGTTTACTTTCGATCATCATTTCTGTGATGCCATTGTATGTTAGGCCCATTTCTAGACTGTCACACGCTCAATTAGTTAGTTGCATGGAAGATGATAACATCTAGCAGTTGGTGTTTTCTTATTTAGCTTGTTCATTAAAAGCAACCCAACAGGTTATGTATCATGTTCCCTAGGCTAAAAATTCTTAACAGAAATGTAGGTTTATGGAGCTTTTCGAGTTTCTAAAGATTTGGATAGTCTTTCTATTGGTTTAAAAAGGATTTGTGGCTTGTACTAACTGAGAGTTGCTCGAGTGATATTTCTTCACTTTGATCTTAATCTTCTTATTTATAAGTTCATTGCTTGAATGGATAGCTTCCAACTGTGTTTTTATTTTTTTTTTTCCTTTCCTTTCAGGCACGAATGCAAGAGATGAAGGAAAAGGAACTCAAGTACTTGGGTAATGTAGATGCCAATTCACATATGTGTAAAGTTTGTTTTGAATCAACAACTGCTGCAATTCTTTTCCCTTGCCAACATTTTTGTTGTAAGTCTTTCAAGTTTTTTTGCATTTGAGTTGTAACTATGCTTTTCCTTCATCTATAATTCTAACTGCCATTACTTTATGCTTGCAGTGTGTAAATCTTGTTCTTTAGCTTGTTATGAGTGTCCAATTTGTCACACGAATATTGCTGATAGGCTTTTTGCTTTTACTTCATGATTCTGCAGTTTAAGCCCTCCAAATGAGGTCATGCACTAACATTTATTATACAAATGGGAACATTTTCTTATTTTATAGGTGGATGAACTAACATCTTTATTGTTTTCCCCCATTCTTATTTCAGGGTTCATCAATGTTCTCCTGTTTGCGATATTCACTGCATATGGCGAGTCCAATTCTTTTATTAGTTTGATTTATGTAATTGCTTAAAAGTTATATCGATATATTGTTTCCGTTCCTCTTCCTTGGAGGCTGTAAAATAAGACTATTAAAGGTTAACCCCACCCAAAAAAAAAGGCAAAAAAAAAATAAAAAAAATAGTACATTTCAAAGTAAAATTTGAGACATTGCATTCTTTTGAAAAATGCAGCAGAATGCTGTATCTGCAAAGTACTGTGATCTGTTTCGATATATATGTATAGAAACAAATGTATGCTTCCGTGAGAAGCATTTTTTTCCCCTATATGTGAGAAATGCTAGTTCGTTGGTTATCCGGCAGACTCTTTGCTTCTCTCTTGTTCCGGTTCCCTAAAGATTGCATCATACAATCTAATTGCTGATATCATTGAATAATGTTGATAGAAGACAAGATTCTGAGGTGTTTAAGCACAGGTTGACACAAACAGCTACCAATAATTGTGCTGAGGTAAATAGTTAACAGATTATGACAGTTAAGCTTCTAATTGATACTTTTTTTATTTTGGTTAATTCGACTTTCAGTGAGGATCAAACTTACAATTTGTCTTGAAAATTGCCTCGGTATAACAGAATCAAAAGAATCAACGTCTCTTTGTCATAGTAGATGGAACTCGAATAAAGTAAGGTTGGTTCCTCTTATGGTTTTTGTCACAAGGCTCAATAAATAAATTACAAGTGGTAACTAGAGATGGCAACGGGCAGGATGGGAGTGGTGTGAGAATCATCTCCATCCTCATTCTGGTCCCAGCGAAGAATTTTTATCTCTATCATTGTCTTACAAATGAAAATAATCTATTCACATCTCTATTTTTACGGGGATTCTCACTTTTTACTTAAATTTTATATTATTAAATTTATATATATTTATAAAATTCATAAATAATAGTTGAAAATAAAAAGAAATTTATTTAGAAAATATTAATAAAATTCAAAGATAATATTAATTAAAATTTAAATATGCTTAATATATTAAAAATGTTACGTAATATTAAAATATTAAAAATTTAGTATACATAAAAATATGAGAATATTTAAACAAATTGAATTCAATAAATGCAAAATTTTTTAAAAAACTCCAACAATTTTATTAATAATTCTACATTTAAAAATTTATTACATGAATCAAATGTAAGTTTAAATTATATGTTAAAAAACAATTATTATTTTTTAATATGATAAAATAAATAAACGTTAATACATAATAAAAATTAAAAATTCTAATAAATATGCTTTTTTGAAAAAGTTTCGTGTTGGTTGTCTATACATTCAACTAATAAATTAAATATAAGTATTTTATAAGAACTATTATTCTATGTACATTTTTAAAGTGTATCATCATAATATTAAATAGATTCATTATAATATTATAATATTTTTTTTTATTTAATAAAAAAACAGATTCAAACTCAATTCTATTCTCAAATTGAATATGCAATTACAAGCGAGTTAAATGAGTGATTTAAAAGTTAAGCATTAGAAATGTGAAAATATCTATTGAACTAGTGAAACACTGAAACTTGATATTTGATTCTCATTTTTTAAATATTAATAAAACTATGGAATTGGATGAAATAAGGAAAAAAAAAAAATCTAATTATAAGAAAGCAAAGTCCATTAAAATATCCTGATTAAACTAAAAGGAAAGAGACTTAGAGAGAGAGAGAGAGAGAGAGATTTACATTAGCAAAGAAGATATGCTAATCATCTAGTTAATTAATGTCCTAATATTTTCCAACTATAGAAATTTAGAAAATTTCTGGCTTCCAGTAAAAGAAAATTACAAGAAGATATGATATGAAATGGAAGAAACTTCACTTCCTTTGAGTAAAAAAGGTTTTCATTTTCTTTTCTTTTTTTTTTTAAAAAAAAAGGTTACCATTGACATTGACAAACTCATCAAGAAGAAATTGAATAAACACAAAATGGCTATGTTCTTCTTCTTCTACAGGAAATGTTTTGACTTCTTTAGAGTTCTATGGCTCATCTCAGGAACTGTAAAAGGATCCTCAATCCTCCATTTCCTGTTAACTTCTCCATTATTATTGTTTGATTCTTTGGACTCCTTTAATCCATCAAAAGAAGAAGAACAAATATGGGGAAGAAGATTATATACAGGACCAACTTCTTGTTGTTGTTGATCAGGTACCCAGAAGCCTAAATGATCTTCTGGTGAAAAAGGATTCATTTGGCTTTCAAAATCTTGATCCACCACCCTTGAATTTGAGACCCTTTCTAAATCTTGATCCATCACCATTGAATTTGAAACCGAAACATTCTCAAAATTAGTCTACATCAAATTAATTAATTTGCAGTCAGCAGTAAGGGTTGTGTTCATGACTAGCACTCTCAACCATAACATCCTTGAAAAAAAAAAAAAGATTTATAAGAAATTAAGAATTAAAGGGTCTATTGCACTTTAATTTAAAGATTCAGTTTTCTAATTCAAACCTGGTTGAAACTATCTGTTGTTGCAATTGAAGGATCAAGAAAATCATCGATTTGCCATCCTGGAAGTGTTTCCAAGTACTCAGAAATGCTACTTGTTGAAATTGAAATGTTGTCATCAACATTTTTGTTGTTGTTGTTGTTGTTATAAGCTATTGATGGTGAAGATCTTTCAACTGAAGGAGAACTAAAGATTTCACTTGAAAAACTTGGACTATTATTGTTATTATTATGCAGGTATGGCTGCTGGGAGCTTTTGATGATCTTGTTTATGTTAGAGCAGCTAGTCGAAGTAGAAGAAGATGGATGTAAAGAAGATGAAGTGGAAAGTTTAACTCCTGTTAGAAGAAATCTATTGTGTTTCTTTGTATGTTCATTTGCTTTGTGAATTGGAAGGTCACATTCTCTACAAAGAATTGCTCTATCTTCTTGACAAAACAAGAATGCTCTTCTCTCCTGAACCAATTAATTAATAAAAAAAAAACAATAATCAAGAAAATATAATAGATATCAAGAATCAAGAAAATATAATTCATATATATATAGAATTTCAAGATCCAAGATTTTGTAATTTCTTGATTAGTACTGAGAATTAATTAAGACCTGGCAAATATCACAAAGAGGGGATGATTGTTTGGAAGAAGGATCGAGAAGAGAGAAACGCAAGTGTTTGCTAGCAAGCTTATTTGCATGGTGAACATGGCGATCACAACCGTCACAAAGAGCAGCTTCATCTGCAGAACAAAAAACTGAAGCTTCTACTTTGTCACAAACATCACACCTAATCTTCATTGGTTTCTTTTCTCTAATTGATTCTGGTCTTATGCCTATATTATTATTATTATTTTTATTCTTGGCCGGAGTTAAACTGAACATGATGGCTATGGCTATATATTTTAATATGAGATAATGACAAAGGTGTTATGGGAGTATATATGGGCAATAGGATCTAATGGATAAACAGCTAGAGCTTCAAGGATCTTTATTGTTTCTGACTTTATAAAGAAAACTCTGGATAGATATGGATATGGATGTTAATAGATTTTCTTTTCTTTTCTTTATTAAAGAAGAGGAAATTAAAGCAAGTTGTGTGTTTTTGGAGTTATTCATACATAAAATATTATTGTAATACAATATATGTTATTATAGGTATATCAATCAACATGGGTCAGAGCTTCAAACCCTAACCCAATAGTCTGAAAGATTGCTTTCAGTCTCATACTTAATGCTCATTAAAGTATATTTTTGGAGGCCATGGCTTTGTATTTAGCATTTAACTTCCTATTTATTAAGCTGAGCTTCTCTAATCACATTATTTAATTACTATAGTTAATAGAAGAAAGCAGAGAGAAAAACAAAGTCGAGTAGGGGACCAGGAAGCAAACAGTGTCACCTTATGGGAGACCAAAGAATCAGTTTTTAATTACTTGACTTCCATTACTATAATATTATTAGGAAAAGTGGTTTGACTTGTCATTTGATATTTTTTACTAGACCAACTGTTAATATCTTATTTAAAATTAATAAAAATTAAAAAAATTTAATGTCATTATTATATTAATCAATTTTCATGATAATTTATTTATATACTTTTAAACCATATTTTATCATTAACACTGCTTTTTGTTTAATGAGAAAATTCACAAGAAAAAAGTTAATATAAGTTTTTATAATAAAATTTGCATCACCAAATAATATTTCAGCGTTCATCACTTTTGTTTTTTACTAATGTTATGTGCATAATAAATCATTCTCAAATTTTTTAAGAGAAAAAAATATTTACTTGCAACAATTGACATTTCAATGTAGAGGCAAATTCTAGAGAGAAATTTAATAGTTATAAATGTTAATTATTTTAATTTTTAATTTATTTTTACATATTTAAATATTCACTTATATTAAATAACATTTTTTTTTTCTTTTTTAACAAAAATTTTATTTATTTTAAAATTAAAATCTATTTTTCATATATTATTTAATTATTTAATTTATTTATCAATTACTAATATATATATATATATATA
>CANXYC011638999.1:0-26189 GCA_948193065.1 Aleurites moluccanus
TTAACATATATATATATATATATATATATATATATATATATATATATATATATATATATATTTCGACATAATTTTCATTTGATTAGATATTAATATAATTATATATTCTTTTAATTAAAAATTTCTGATTAATTTGATTAATGTTCACATTGGATTTAAATTATATATTTGTAATATTTGCATGGACCGGAAACGTCACAATCAACTAATGGTTTAAATTTCTCCAGTTTATGAGTAATTACTACACGAAACAAGCTAAATTAAAAATTAAGGAAAATACTAATGAACTTATCTGTTGCATGTTTTATTATTATCGCATGTGTACATATGTCTAAATTTAAACGTGCATGAATAATTATATTTAAATGTCCATGTGTTTCGTGCAGCTTAAATGAATTATTTAATCGATGTTATTTTAATTAGCAGCCAACACTTCTTGACTATGACCAATAAGCATGTTGGAAGCAAATTATGATAATGTAATGCTGCTTAATTATGATAAATTATGACCAATAATTGCAGGCAGATTATGGATATGAGAATTAACTCCCTTTTTACACTTATAAATGAATGAATTATGATACACTTGCAAATAATTGCAGGTGAGTTATAAGTTGGACGTAAAAAAAACATGGAGGATTGAAAATGAACCTACCCACAAAATCTACGAATTTGTTTTTGCGAATGCTGCGTCTAGAGACGACGAGGACACCAGCGGCAGCCATGGATTAAGTGAAGAAGAGTTGAGGGGTTTTGTTAAGCTTTATTGGCTATTTACACGGTATAGATGATCTTGATGAACGAAGATAAAGCTTATAAAGTGTCAATAGTCTAGAGAAAGGGTGTGTGAGACCACTAAACCAAATGAAAATCATGGTAAAGGCAATTGTATTTATACACATATATATGTTTATGTTGATCTCTTATGGTATTCAATTTGTATATTAACACAGGGAATTTGAAACGTAATCAGAGCCTAATTATGAACCTAACTATGTTTAAAATTAGGTACGAACCTAATTACATAAATAGGTAACATAGTTAGGCTCTAATTATGTTTCAATAACACAGTTAGGCTCTAATTATGTTTCAAATTCATAGTGTTAATATACGAATTGAATCCCATAATTAGATATATTTATATGTTTTTCTTTTTTCCTTTTTATTTATTGGTTTTATTGGATTGTGTTGGTTTGTTGGCTGTGTTAGCGTTGGTTGTGTTTGGATTTGTTGGACCTTTTTTTGAATGAAATTATACTGCAAGGTATTAATTTTAATTTAGGGTTCTGCTTTCTAATTTCTGCCGTTTAGGGTGCTGCTGTTTGGTAATGGGTTTCATAGGTTTTGTTCGGCTGCTGTTTTGTGTAATGCTTGGTTGCCATTTTACGTAATTTTTAAAATGTGATAAAAATAATAATTAAATTAAAACTTTGTGGTTAATATTCTTGAATAAAAATTGTTAAGAAAGATAAATTTGGATATTAAATAGTAAATTAGAATAAAATTATTCAATTGAAAATTATTTTTATATTTACTTATTTTTATTTATAAATTAATTACTTGAATTGTAAAATATTTTCTAAGTTAATTAGAATAACTTAAAGAAATTAATTTTACAAATATAGTCTAAGTAAATAAATTATAGATATAAATTTTAGAAATAAAAAGCAAAATTATAATAAAATAATTATTAATTAATTATTTTAATTTTTAAATTAATTAGTGGAATCTTAATCATTTATTTTAAGTAATTACAATTAATTGAACAACTTAATTTGGTGAGTTTGGTGTAATTTTGCATTAAAGAAATTGTATTTTAAAGCAAAGAAGCTTAGTATTCCATTTGTATACCAAGTGTATTTGCTTTATGGCATTTAATTCATGATGTTAAATTATATATATACATAAAATTTGAAAATTTTCCAGTTGAATTGAAATTTATGAGATTTAATTATTATAAATTTTTAGTCTCGAACAAAATAGAAAAATTATATTATATATAATTATTTTGATAATTTAATATGATATAATTTGAAAATTTGATTTTAATTTGGTATAGTCCTATTTGGTTCGAGTATTTAAGAATTTGGATTAATTTTGTAATATATATATATACATATTTTAAATTTATATTACATAAATATAAGATTATGAATATATTATAAATTTATAATTATATAAATACATATAAATTAGATAATTGATTTGAAAATTTGGTTTCAATCTAAATATATTTTGATTTAGTTTGATTTGATATTCAGTATAAAAATTAATATATTTTTAATTTTATTCAGTTATATTAATTTGATGCGATATAATTTAATTTTTTTTAAAAAAATATTTATTAATTTTCAATTCAAAAATTCTGATCGGTGAAACTCTACATCTCCTATTCATCACTAATTACATGGAAAGAATATACTGTACTCACAACGAAACGCAATAGTTGGATTTAAGATAGACTTGTTTTTGATAGATAATATCCAATAAATGATGCAGTGATTTTTGAGGGACCACTTAGGGATAGTTAAAAATTAATTAAATCAATTAAATTAAATTAATTCAAAAAAATATAATTTTAATATTATTATGATTTTAATTGATTTAAAAAAAATAATTAAATTGAAATTTTAATTTGATTATTATTTAAATACATGAAAAATTATTAAAATCAAAGCAAATTGAAATATGTTAAAACTATATATTATGATATATATCTACCTAATTTTAATTTTGTAGAGATTTTTTTAAAATTTTTTTATACTAATTTTTTAAATTTTTTTTATTTTTATTAAGTTGGTTTTTATCATATAATACAAAATTTTTATTTATTTTAAAATATTATTTATCTTTTTTTTTTATCTTTCATGAATTTAGTATAAAATTTCACATTATAAAATATTTTAATTTACATAATATAATTTTTTTTTTTTTAAATATTTTTGTCTTATAATTTAAACTAATTAAACTGATTATGTAAATTGAATTTTAATAATATTAATTTAGATAATTTTTAATATTATTTAAATTAGATATGATTTAAACTATTCACAAAGTAATTAGTTTAGTTAGAATAATTTACCTAAATAGAACAAACCAAACCACAAATATCCAAGACCACTAATTTTTTTTTGTTTCCAAAGAAAGAGAAGCATAGTATCTCGCGCCCGGAGAGAAGCCAGCTGTCAGAAAGAACTGACGTGGCATTAAAATATTTAAAGGCTTGTCACGTTAATTTTTGTTAGGAGTACTGACGGAAATTTACTCCAATTATTTTAAAGTGACGGTTAGTCAGGATAGCATCCGTTGGATTTAATGAATTTAAAAGATTATTATAAAGTTAAATTAATATTTTTAATTTAAAAAATTTTCAAATTAAATTAAATTAATATTATAATTAAATTATCGATTTTAATTTAATTTACTTCGGTTAAAATACTTTTAGTTTGTTGGTTTTAAATTAAATTTTTTTTATAAATCATCATTATTTTATTTTAAATTTAAGAAAAATACTAATAAAATATCGATAGTAAAAAAAATTTTAAAAATAGTTCAATATTATATAATTTAAAACTTATCTATTCTATTAATTAGTACATCTAAAACTTATATTTTTTTTTCAAAAATTATACTTTTTTTATTTATTTATAATTAATTTTAATAAATGGTATTTTTTAAAATTTTAAATTAATATTAGGCTAAAAAATATGTGGTTATATGTAAAATAAAATCAAATATATTTAATTGTAATAATGATAAAAAATAATATATATATATAATTTCAGTTTGGTTTGGTTTAAAATCAGAAAAAAAATGTTTAAGTTTCAAACCAAACCGAACTTTCAATTTACTATATTTTTTAAACCAAACCAAATCAAATAAATTATAAAACCATCAGTTTCAATTTGGTCTGATCGGTTCGATAAGTTTGACTTTTACCTCTATTATTAGGTAAAGTCAAATAATTTTTAAATAATAATTTTAAGACCCCTTTGATTTAGTTATTTGTAATAACTATTAGTTGTTAGCCGTTACTAATAGATGTTAGTTGATGGTCGGTAATTGATAACTAATAGTTATTATATGATAGCTAATTGTTGTTATTTAAAAGCTGATTATTTCAATTGTTTGATAAAATTATTATTAGTTGTTAATTACTAATATATTTAATAATTATAAAAGATGAATATTATGTTAGACCTTTAATATTTTAATATGTTAATTTTAATGAATACAAACAACTAATTAAATCATTAATTTTGTTTGTTTGGTTATGTGCAATATTTACTTTTTAGAATCATAGAATATTAGTATGTTGTGTTCACTACAAATTAAGTAGCCCACGCGACTAATAGACACATAAGACAAAAGTCTGAGATGCTGGATAAATAGCTCTTGTTATAAATTAAGTAGCGTTCGTTACTGAGTAGTCGCAACCGTTACAAAGATGTTCAAAAGGTTCAATAATTTAAATTTGAAAAATGAGTTAAGTAGCGCCTACTACTACTTTACGTCCCTGTTGCTGCTAAGTGTGAAGCTAAGTAGTAGCTGCTATAAACATGTTCCCGTCGTGATTATGGAGTCCAGAAGCTCCAAGGTCTAAAGAAATAGAGTAACAGTGACCACTACAGAGAAAGTTCAGAAATATATTAACCTTTTGGAGGATTTGGATGATAAGTCGTAGCCACTATATATTAAGTAGCGTCCGCTATTTATGAAATTCACAGCTGCTACAAGTCAAGTCACAGTTGTGAAGTTCTTCAGCCCAAGTTAAATAGCGCTAGTTGCTTCTTTTGTAGCCACCACTAAGATTTGAAAATTGACAAAAAAATAGCCGTTTGAAGTACAAAGTTTTGCATTAAATACATATTTAATGCACCCAAACAGTTCTATTTAGCTAAAAGCTATTAATATGAGTTGGTATAAATTTAGTGGAGATTGAACAACCTCTATTTTTACGTTAATTCATATTATTTAACAATTAAAAGTTCTTGAGCTTATTTTTTTAGTTTTCTAATTGTGAACAGAATTAATTAATATTCTTTAAGGTTGTTGAAAAATAATTAATTTATGAGAGTTTGGTAAAAATTATTGGGTTAATTTCTCATAGCTTGTAATTTTTTTGGGTTTAATGTGAGCATTTATTATAAAATACATTATAAAATTTAATGTGAGTCAAACCACTTAAGGTTTGATCTTGCACTTTTGAAAAAGATTAAGATTAATGAAATATTTAAGTGTAATTTTAAAGAGTGGATATAAACTTATTTTTTACGGAACCATTATAAATTCTTATGTTGAATTTTCTTCTTTCTTCTTCTTATTAATTTTTATTTATCGTTAATTGTTAAAACAACCAATTCACCCCCTCTTGATTGCCAAGGAAATTTCATATTAATATTTATTTTTTTATTTACTATTATTTTTAAATGATAATTTAGTCTCTTTATTTTAAAAGGCTGAAACTTTTTTTAAAAATCTTCAAATTAAATTTTTTATAAATAACTATTTTTTTTACTACTTAATAATTATCTAACAGCTAATAATTGTAAATAACCAAACGAATATGAAATAATTGTTGAGAATTAAAAAGTTAATAATTGTATTAAAAAATTTTCCAAACACCCAACCATAATATCTATGTACTAGTCAATAATTTGAAGTGATGATCACAAAGTGAAATTTACCCATGACTTTTTACAAACTCAAGTTAATGGATTGAAAATTGCCACCATTAGGCCCATAGAGTGGTGGATTTGGCCCACCATATTATTGGACTTGTTGACATCATGCCCCTTTTTAGTCCTTGAGCCCAAATATTTTTGGACCCATAAAAAAGAAACAACACCATTAATAAAGCAATTTTTTTCCTTATGAAATTTTTTTATTAAATTATACGAATGCAGGTTTTGCAACTAATTACAGTAATATCTTAATTTATAGCAAATAATTCCAAAGACAACTGAAAAATGTCCATAAGTATCCTGAAATTCATGGAAGAAAGTATCTACCTTCACATGTCCCTTCCCATCCATAAAACTCATGATATATAGTGTCAATAGTACAAAAAGAGTAATAGTAACAAAGTAGTAGTAGATTGTCGGTGTCAATAATAACTATAAAAACATATTTATTCACTTGTTTGATCCCTTCAAAATGTAATATGATGTCTAAATATTGATTGTCGGAGTTAACACACTTAGGAGCCAAAAATAATACAAACATAGCGCTAGAATAATTATTGAGTCTCTATATGATATATTTATAGGATGTAGTTGATTTCAACCCTAATGTTATTTTAATATTAAACAAATAACAAAATTTAAAACAAAAATAAAAAATAAATCACAAAATTTCAAGTGGAACTCAAAATCAGCCAAAACCAAAATCAAGCTCAATCAGTTAATAATATTTTATGTATCAATTAATTTCAATCAAAATATATCATCAGGATGAAGCCACTTTGTATGTAGTCTAGGTGGTATGATCATTCTAATTAAAAAATAATTTCATTAATTTATAAAAAAAAAATTATTTAATTTATTTAAATTTAACTTTTTATATAAAAAAAAAATTTCACGATTAATTTAAAAATAATTTATTATATAAATTTTTTTATCGATCTATTTAAAATTAATTTTTTAACTTCCATCAACGGTGCAAAACACATTACCTATTTATATTATTTGAAATGCAAATTTCGATTTCTATTCCTTAGTCCGTTTGTGTATAATTGTGTTTCCTATTCTATGTCAACAAAAAATGATTAATTTAATAAAATTTGGTAACTAAAAACTAATTAAGGATAAATTTAATGAATATATTTAGTGAAAACTGTATAAATTATAATTATGATGATAGATAAGACAACTTGAACCTGACTTTTAGAATTACGACAAATACATGATATCAATAGGCCAACCGCCTAATTTGGCCTCTTTCACACATTTTATTTTCTATATATATGACATAAAATTAAACTCCTCATTTTTCTTTTTCTACACCACACCATAAATATATATATAATTTTATTGACTCCGCTTCTAATAATAAAAGGGAGCTTAATTAACTATTAATCATTAATTATCTTACTAATTAACAACTAGGGAGAGGAACACCACAGGTACTAGCAACCTTTCTTGCAGCAGGAGACGACACATATTGCTTAAGATTTGGATCTTTTAGATACCCACAAAGGCAAGGCTTCTGCTGCTTCAATTTGCTGCAACAATCGTTTGACGGCGGCGATGATGATCTGAGCGCCGGCAGGCAAGGGCTGAGCTGTAATGGGCTACAATTCACAGCAGCATTTGAAAAACGCACCTCAGTCATCACCACCACTGCGGCCAGCAACACCACCGCCAAAAGGGTTGAGCAAGAAACTTTCTTCATCTTCAGAATTTAGATTGAAATAAGATAAATAGTGAGAAAAACGGAATTAAGTGATCAGTGCCAGAAATGGTGCATTAGGCCAAGAGGGGAAGCAAGCAATTTAAAGGAGTGAGAGAGAAATGTTTGCGCGTTATTGTGCGTCTTCTTGCCAACGATCTTCAATCATTTGGGACCCACAAAAATTAAAGCGTGTGGGCCCATTAACTGTGTTACTTTTATATTTTGTTTTTCAATAAAAATTTATTGTCTATTTCTAGAAAGTTAAGTAATATAATTAATAAGTAATAAAATATTTTAATTAATATAACCATTTTCTTTTCGCTATTGCCCCTCGTGATGCTTAAACTCTACACAATTATACATTAGTTTCGTACATGAATGTGATAGTGTGAATATTTTATTTTTAACTGATTAATGATTTTAGTAAAATATATAAAAATTAATTTTAATCAGTGATATCATTTTATTATTAAATAAATAAAATATATACATTAATGATTTGTTTCTTTTAGCTAAGATGGTATTATTGTTCAAAATTTTTTGTGTTGTATTTAATTTTTTAGTAAATTATTATTTCATTATTAAAATTTAATTAAATTATTTTTCTTATTGAAAAACTAATTCAATAGCTTTTGAAATTTAATTTCGTGAATTAAATAATCATTCTATCTATTTTTTATTAAATTTTATTAAAAAAGTAAATAAAAATTAAAAAATAAGTTTTTAATATCTAAAATAATGTTCTCTCATCTTCTCTCTCATTTGCAAAATCTATAACTTACTCTTTTTTTTTTTAAATTGTGTTTGAGCTACTGGGTATTTGAATTCACTTACCAAATCATTAATTACATTTTCTTTTTCGTGTTTGCTTGTGATTATATTTTTTTTCCCATCAATTTTGATCACCACCACCTCACTCACTTTTTTGATGCTAATTTTTTAAATCTTCAACCCTCCGAGGCATGATAGTATAGAGAGTATTCGTCAATCGAGCACTTGACCTTGATGTCAATGTTTATCTAATCACTGGCGACCTGCTTACTATTATTAGTCAAAGGAGACTAGTCGATTTGAAACATTGATGAATTCAAACTTTGACTCAGATTAAAATTTTCAAGATTAGAAACTTAACTAAAATTATATTAAGTTCTTATTTTGAATGTTGAAGTTTGGTTTGAATAGATATTTAAAAAATTTAAATTTGACTTATTTATATTTATTAAAAAAAATAAATTAACTTATTTATTAATATTAAAATAAAATTAAAAAAAATACAAATAAAAAACTAGAAATCGAACATATATAATATAATATATATTTAAAATTATATAAAATTTTAATATTTAATTAGACTTATTAATTATTTAAATAAAATATTATTATTCTCGAATTGGACTCAACTAATTACTCGAATTACTCAAACTCAAGTGTGATTTAATTAAAATCAAGTTGAATTTTAGAATTTTACAAGTCACGGGTACTCATTTACACCATAGTTGGAATGGTAACTAACATCTTGGCAATAGCAAAGTCCCATCAATTGCTGCTTTTATAATTTATGAGCTCAATGAGAAGGCTGAGTGATGGGATTTTATGGGTAAATATTTACATTCATGGTCAGCAAATTTACCCCTTAATTCTAACGCACTACTAATTTTTGAGGAAAATATTTATCTAAATTCGCTATATGAATTTTTATTATATACCCAATTAATTAGAGTTTTTAATTAATAGAATTCTTTTGCCTTTTTTTTATCTAGTGAAAAAATAATAATATTTTTTTTTATTATATACATTCTTATCTCATTAAATGAATGTATACACCCAATATAAATAAATATTTTTTAATTTTTTATTGTATTTCATGTATCAAAAAATGTGAATAAGGTTTTTCAAAAAAATATTTTTGATAAAACAAACTGAATCTATTTAGGGGTGTTTAAATAAGTGATTGACAATTACATAAAAATATTTTTTCAATTGACAAAAATTCTAATCGACAATCGTAATTCTCACCTGCTATTAAATTTTGCCGATTTGAAAAAAATAAATTGATAATTAGTTTTTATCCAAATACTTAATAATTTTTTAATTATCAATGCGTATAATTTAAAACAATAATTAAATTTTGTAGTTGGATATTTAAACATTCTTTTAAATGATTGAGATTTCATGTTCATAATTTAAAATTTAAATTATTTATTTAAAATATTTGATAAATACGATAGTTAGAGTAGTGTTTCAGACTTGAGCATAATTGAATATATTAAAAAAAAACTGCATAGCGCGATGTGTAATTAGGGGTTGAGGGGGGCTGCTGTATTTGATGTAATGAATCTATTGATGTATTTTTCATTCTAAACAAAAATCATTTTGATGGCTAAAAATGCATTAGAAATGCGTTAAATCTAGACCGTTAAATATAATATATAAAATTTCTAATACACTTTTAGCAATCCAAATGATTTTTGTTTAGAATGAAAAATATATCAATAGATTCATTACATCAAACACTATCAAAATATAATTTTTTAAAATTTTTTTAAAATTTTTTAAATAACAAAAATTGATCACTTGAGGAGCTGCTGTGTAAAAAAACACAGCAGCCCCCCTCAACCCGTGTAATTAGCCTAATATCGGCCATATTTAAGGAAACGTATGGTTACGTGAGATGAGTGTATTGGCTCGTTGATGAAGATATCACGCAGTACGAGTTGGACTTTAATAAATAGCCTATATTGGAAAGAAATTAAAGGCAAATTATGTTGGCGTGATTTGTGCTTAATTGTCTGCGTGATTTGTGGTTAATTATTGGAGATTTAATGCATCACATGATTTTATTTTTAATTTATTTATAATTAGAGATTTCCAATAGATTAATTTTTGAAAAAATTATATAATATAATCCTAATTTCAACTAAAATTTTTAATTAAAATCACAAGATAAATTAAATCAAGACGTGATATTTTTTTAGAAAATAAAAAAATACAATTCTCCATCATTAGAGTGAAATAATTTCCCTAAAATTAATTAATTTGCAAATTATAATTTTTTTTATTTTCTAAAAAAATTGCATATTTTAATTTAATTAATTTATTATTCAAATTTTACAGTTACATCATATAATTTCTCCTAAATTAGGTATTATGCATCTCTATGTATAAATTGTCCTTTGAAAGAGATAAATATATAAAAAAACTTCTTATTATATATTATGTTTATCATAATATCAGATCAGGTATAACTAATATATTTGATGAATATATTAAAAATATCTTAATATTTGTTATGTTTATCATGATATCAGATCAGACATAACTAATATACCTGACTCTAAAACTATCTATAAACTACAAACCTATTTTTACTTTAATCCTAGGTATCTAAGATCTGTTCTTTTCAGTCACAAAAACTACTACAAAATACCCGTTGCTGCCCTGAATTTTTTTTCTTTCTCTTCTTCTCAAAATATGGTTGGTGATACATCTGATATTTTCAAAGTTGCTCCTAAAAAACTGACTGGTCGAACTAACTAATGATTCTTGTGCTCGTGTGGCACGTTTGTCCATTGCTAGAAAGAAAAAACTTAGCTATATTACTGGTACAAAAAAATCCCTGAGAAAAATCATGCTAAGTCTATGAAACTTGGGAGGAGGAAAATTGTGTGGTTCAAACGTGGCTTCTTAATTCAATGGAAAAGCATGCGAGAGTTCTTTTCGATCATCTTCCTACGGCAATAGCCATCTGGAGTACTTTAGAGAAAACTTGTACTGTCCATAACAATTTTTCCAAAATATATGAGTTAACATAGAAATTTGTCAAAATCAAACAAGAATGTTGTACTCTTGAAGCTTGCTATAAAGAATTACAAACAATTTGGCAAGATCTTGATGCCATCAATCCTCCTCATATCAAGAATGAGACTGATATCTGCACTCACTTATCAACTATCACAAATTTTTGTGCCTACATCCTTTCGCAAGATTAGATTCTCACCATAGTACTGCTCATGCCCGTATTCTTTTGATAGTCATCACTTTAATTTATTTTTAATTAAAAAAATATAAGATAAAAACTCAAATTTGACTCTAATTTTATTTATTCCAAACAAACATGCACTAGTCTTTTGAAACTCAAGAGAATTAAGATACTAAATTCTTTTATTTATTTTAAAAATATTGATTTGAATCATTAATATAAAAATAACTTAATAAAAAAAAGAATTTCATAAATAATTAAATAATCAAAGATAATATAAAGGAATGATCATTTTAAAATAAAATGACAAATATGAACATGAATTAAAAACATTGCATAACATTAAAGTAATTATAAAAGAAAATTACATTAAAATCAAAGATATAAGATACTTTTTCTAACTCTATGAGATTTTAGAAAGACATATATTATTCAAAATAAGAAAGTGATAGGAAGATAAAGTTTTTATTTTAATTTGAAAATCAAAGATCACATAGTTCTTTCCATTTTTAAAATGAAAAGTTTGTTGATTTTATCATATTTTGATATTTTTTTTAGAAGAAGAAAGCTTTCCATTTTGGAAATGAAAGGATTGTTGATTTTATCATATTTTGATATTTTTTTTTAGAGATGAGGGAAACTTTAATTAAAAGAAAAAGTTAGGTATTTTATCTTGTGTTTTATCGAAGTCAGAGGAGAAGGATAAAGTATTTTATTGAGCTGAAGTTTCACTTTTTACAATGCAAAATAATCAATGGATGAGTTTTAAAAGAGGGATGGAGGCTATTTTTATGAATTTGTCATTTTCGATCCGTTTCGCTTATTCGGAGTTTCATTTTCCAATTTTTGGCATACTAAGACCTTATAGTATACAATATAGTGCTAAAATACGTGCTCACACTAGGGTAAAAGACTCGTTGGAGTTCTTCGTATTGGAAAAATCCAACGAGTCGCTCGTATTTGAGTTGGAGGAGCTCATCTTCGATATATGGAGAATTTTGGTGGGACTCGATCTCTGGAGGCTCGACTTCTTGTGAGACTCATCTTCTGAAGATTACTCAAGGCGATGCCAATTTAGGGCCATAGATCACGCTCGGAGCATCGATCAAAGAGCTTGAACTCCGTAAGATTTGAGTTTGAAAGTTCTTTATGTCTCTGATTCTTGGTTGTAGGTGATATTCCCCTCTAGACTTTTTTCATCTCATTCCAAGCACAAGAGACTCATTTGTTTAGGATTAGATTCAAGAAGCAGGATGTCCAACTTTAAATCTTTATCAGTACCTATTAAAAGTAAAGATTATAAAATTTGTGATATTTAATATTAAATTATTATATGAAAATTAAAAAATTTATAAATAAGAAAAAATAAATTTCAAGAATTGAGTAATATTTACTGAAATTATTTGATACAATGAAGAAAATGGTGTGCTTAACTTTAAATCTTTAGGTTAATTAATTGTTTTTGATAATATAATTATATTTAAACCAAAGTAATTGACTCAAATCCACTTGACCCCGTATTCCACCTCTAGTTAGAGTTTATTAATTATTGTTAATAGGATAAATTATATACTTATTATAAAGAAGATAATTGGATTTTTTTCAAATTTATTATTATACATTTTTAATGAATTATATAAGTCAAATAATAATAATAGAAAATATTAATTAAAAATAATTTATAATTAGCTTTTTTTAAGATTGAGAAAGAAGATTTTAACATTTAAGTTTTCTAAAAGGATTATATTTAAAAAAATATAATGGTTTTATTACCATTTTCGATATATAAAAACATCACTGTTAGGTAAGTGTGGAAATTAAATGGACCGAATCGATTAAATAAAATTAAATCGATTAAATTAAATTAAAATAAATGATTTTATAATTTATTTAATTTGGTTTGGTTTTAAAATAGAATAAACTAAAAATTCATTTTGGTTTGCAGTTTTATCATTTTTTCTATTTTAAATCGAATCAAACCGAAATTTTATATATATATATATATATATATATATATATATATATATATATATCAAATTGTAATATATCATAATTTTATTATTTTTAAATTAAAATTATTATTGATAAGATTTAAATTTTTAGATTCATCAATTTACAAAAACATAAATTATAAAAAAAAAAGGAAATTGGAGTTGAAAATTATGGTATTTTTAGAAATTTGGTAACTCAATTGTATGGGTGGAAATTGCAGATTGGAGACCCATTAGCATTGACTTAATGTCAACTTTTATGGGGGGAAACTTTGAATCAGAAATCCACTGTAGACTTTTGCTATTAAAATTTTCTCTCCTCTTTTGTCTTTTTTTCTTTTTCTTTTTCCTATTACAATATTTTTATTTTTTAGTTTTTTTAAAAAAAATTAAAATCGAATTTATTGAAGTTTTAGGATCAAATAATTACAATTAAGTTATAGCCACATATATATATATATATATATATATATATATATATATATATATATATATATATATAAGGTCTCCTCTTATAAACATTAATTGTGAAACCACTTAAACAGCCTGCCAAAGCAACTATTATAATCAATAATTTCTAATATGAAGATTATATATTAGTCTCCATTATATGTGAATTTTCTACTTTAATCAGAAACCATTGAGCTTGAGTTGGACTGTGATATACCATATTTGCAAAGCTGGTTCACAGTAATGGAGACAAGAGTGTCCTAGATAGGTGTTAGAGAACTCAGCTAAAAAAAAAAATCTCATTAATTTATATAAAAAAAATTCTCATAATTCATTTAAATTTAATTTTTTATTTAATTTTTTTATTTACTTAAATCTACTTTTTATACAGAAATCTCAGTCACTTAAAATTAATTTTTAAACTTCATCCTTACTCATTCAATTAACAAAAGAAAAAATTCAGAAAAATTATTTTAATTATTTAAAAAAAATTTAAATTTTTATATTTTAATTATTTTAATAATTATACTATTTGTATATAATTTTTTAAAAAAATTATATATATATATTACTGAACTTCTTATTAGAATAGGTAAAATATTTACTAGTTTTTAATGTTCATGACACCACTCATAAAAAAAAAAAAAAAAAAAAAAAAAAAATTGCATAAGAATAATTTTAGTTGTCTTTTAACCATCTTCATTGGATGAGGTACATAGATGGGATACTTCTTTTGTTTCCTATAAACCCTCCCCTCCCATCTTTATGATCATAGTAAACAAACTTTTTTCTTTCTTTCTTTTTCTTTTGCCATTAAATAGAAATCCACTTGTTTAGATAGCTCTTGCATGTTGGTATCTTTTAATATTTCAGAAGCAAATGGCAAAAATTAATGTTTTCTTATATAACAAAAATTAATATCTAGGAAATAACAATTAAAATATATATATATATATATTTAGAAAACAAAAGATTGTTTTAAAAATACATGATATTAATTTCTTCTTCTTATTATTATTACCTTTTTCTTTTCAATTTTAATTAAATTTATATATTTAATTTCTTATTATAATTTCATTTTCTTTCTAAAAGGTATTGAAAAATACTTTTTTTTTTAAGTAACAAATTGAAAAGCAAAGTAGCAATACACACAACTAATGTCATATTTTTCCTGCTGATGCATTATATACTTGTTCGTGATTTCTCTACTTTTCATCTCTCATTATTGATTCTCAAAATGAAAAATGAAGACAGTGATTAAATACACTTTTAAAAATTTTAAATACATTCCATATATATTTTTAGATGTAATAAAATTATTATAGTATTATAAAAAAAAATTCTTAATAAAAACTTATGGACATTAATAAAATACTCTCTCTCTCTCTTTATATATATATATATATATATATATATATATATATATATATATATGACACCAAATTAAAAAAATAAAAATAATTTATATTCTTATACTACAAATTAAATAGAAAAAGAAAATACGATTTCATTTTAAAACAACTATAATTTTTGAACTATAAAAAGTAACAAATGAAATAAAATAAGAAAGTTTTATGTCAATTTTATATAAATATAATATTTCAAAAAAAAAAAAAACACTATGATAAGTTATATATATATATATAGAGAGAGAGAGAGAGAACTTTTTTTTTTTCTAATTTGCATTATAGATTTTTTTTGAATTTAATTTACAGATTTTTTTTTTGAATTTGTGTTATAATTTTATTTTTTTGTATTTAAAATTTTTGGATTATATTTAATCATTCCCAAAAAGAAAATAGTCATTTTTTTTAGCAATGAAAATATTCATTCTTGATAATTAATATAGTGGAAAATATTATGTAGTAATATCAATAAAGAAGAGGAGCCAACCATATTTAGGCAGATTTGTCTATTAGTTAAGTATATATTTTATAGAATTGAAGGTTAAGTTTTTCAAATTTTAATATACTTAAAATAAAAGTTTTTTTTTTTTTTTTTTTTAATGATTGTCATCAAGGTATTAGTTAAAAAATAATTATTTATAATCAAATTAACTTAAAAATAAGATAAATAAGAAGAAGAAGAAGATGAAAATGAAGAAAGCATTCATGAACACAACTTTCATCAGACCAACCAAAACCACTAGCACATCATTATTCATTAACTTTCTACAGTAAGAAATTTTGTTCATATGAAAACAGCTCATTTAGTTGCTTTGCTTTGCTTTGCAGCTCAGTCACCATTTGAAAGTTAAATCACAGGCCTTGACAAGAATATTGCTGTCACCATCCATTGACGTTTTATGAAGCTATGAACGTTGATCAACTATATAATAAACCCTCGTCTGAAAAAAAGAGGAAACTGACATGAAAATGTGATAATGAGGGTCGTCAATCTGCTGCAATTAGTACATTGTGATCACAACTTCAATTCTAATGTGATTTTAAGCTGTTCATGCAATTCTACATGCTCTGAAGTAGAGTAAATAAATCATAGTATTTTTTTTTATTAATCTAAGCAGAATCTAGATAGTTTTTAGTCTATAGGTTCATATTGAAATAGCATATATAAAATCATAAAAATCATAATCATATGTAAAATTTTAGTATAAATTTGAAAAAACTAACCTTAAAAATTAGCTTATTATGATCGGAGAGCTCATTTCTATATTAAATTTACATGATTTTCATTTTTAATTAACGTGAGATTTTTCCATCTTTATTTTATGTTTTATATTTTAACATCATAAATAAAAGACGATCTTGTTATTAAGTTGCGTTTAGATTGTAAAATCATAAAAATCAACATAATCCTAATTCCAAATATTCAATCATTTAAATGATTATTTATGTAAATAAATCCCTAATAAAGTTCAATTCAATTAATAATAGAATTCACCTATTTAAAATGAAGAAGAAGATTTTTATGTTCTTAAGAAGATGTTGAAAACAAATCGTGAACCGGAATAATGAAAGTAATATTAATGGGTTTATTAGAATTTTAAATAGGAAAATAGCTCACCATGATGTGACGTCCCATTTGAGGAAACCTCCTTGGCCTCTTGCATTTAATAACTTGTAAACAGGACCAGAAGCTACAAATGCAGAATTTCATTAAACATCATCAAATACAGATTTTTAGACATCTTAGACAATTGAAGGTTGCAGACTGCAAACTTCAAGAACATTACGTAAAATTCAATTGCAAAATCTTTTAATGCTTAAAAGAAAATATACCTTCATAACCACAAATCACAGGATCCTCCGAAAGCAGAAATGGCATATCTAGACTAACATATCTGCATGTCAATTTGCAACAACAGTTACGCTTTATCTCAAGGAATTTTATTGACCAAAATGTTTAACTTATATCATTTGTATATAATTTTGTTGAGGTGAATTGATGCATTTTCTTATGCCTGCATATTTCCCTCAATAAATACAATATTCAATCAAATTAACGGTTTAATGAAATGTTCATGCAAATAAAGTGGGGTAATTACTTGAAACAGCCAAGCCCAGCAGCCAAATGAGCAGCAAAACCTGTGGCAAGTCTAGTCTCTACTGTGCTACTAATCATCAGATTCACACCTGAATTTCTTGCCAATTCAATTATTTCAAGGGCTCCCATGACTCCAAATATGGCTAGTTTTATGTTAATAACATCTGCCAGATTTTCCTTAATAACTCTTTGAACATCAATTAAATTTTGACAGCTTTCACTTACAGCAACAGATATCCCATACTTCCTTCTTGCAAAGTTACTAACTTCTCCAAGACCTTTCCAATCATCTCTATGAACTGGCTGTTCAAGGAGAGTAGGTGTTATCCCTGATTCTGCAATATGAAAATGGTTTAGGATTCAACAAATCAAACCCTAGTCGACTTTTCCAAAACAAAATGACCTTACCATGTAAATTCTGTAGAATTTCTATGGCTTCTTTAGGAGTGTATTCCTCATTTGCATCTAGTATAAATGAACAATGGGGGTGAGCTTTTTGTATGGCTTGAAGAACTTTGATTTCTGTATTGATGTTCTTCCCAATTTTGAGCTTCAAGGTCTTGAATCCTACTTGGCAATACTTTGAAGCCAATTCAGAAACTTTTTCAGGGTAAATAGTTGGAAGCTGCTCACATGAAAATTCACTGACACGTGTCAAAAATTCATTCCACAAACATAAGGAAATGGAAACTAGTACTAGATGGTGGATAATAGATATGTAAATCAAGAACTTATTACTGTTATAGCAGTGGTTAAGGTATTTGATACACCACCGAATAATCTCCATAGTGGCACATCAATACTATTAGCAACTGCATCAATCAAAGCCATTTCAACTCCAGCCCTAACCTTCAGTAACATACAAAGCTTAGTATCATAAAATCTTTCCAAATTGCAAACCTGAAATGAGAACTAGAGAAAGGTATATTAAAGGAAAAAGAATCTATTCACCTTTCCAAAGGAAAGGTAAGTTATAGAAAATTCTATCAACAGTTTTTGCTTTGTAAATTATGGAATATAATCTGTCAGAAATACTGTAGCAATGTAAAAATTAGAGAAGTGATAGCAAGTGTGCAGCTGTTTCTCAATCACAGTAGGAGAAATGTCTGATCAAGTTGATGAGTAAATTATCTCATGATAGTATAGCAAGAGAACGAATCAGCTTTTGCTTAGTAATACTAGAGTCGTTTCAGGGCTATAAGGTTGTGAATTGAGCTAGAGCCTAAACGGAATAGCTATAGAAACCTGAAAATTTTATCAAATTTTGCCTGCTAGTTTTAAGATGAATTAAGTGGCTTGCAAATTAGACACCTCCTGCTAATAAAGGCATGATTAATTCGATTCAAAAGACTAGACACTCTTAGCAGAATCTGAAACTAAGCACAGAATTTTCTTAGTTTATAAAGTTTAAAAACAAAAATTTACTAGTTTTTAGAGCAGTAAAAGGGTAAGACCGTGTTCAAATGTACTTAATTTTAAATAATATAAGGCCTCTCAGTCAAATTCTCAGCACTAGTCACAAAAAACCAAGATAAAAACATTAATAAATTTAATATTATAAAAAATTTATATATATATATATAATACCAAAATATATGAAAGAAAAATAGACAAAGCAAAATTAATCTGGTCTATTATACTCACAGAAGAAAATTCAGTTCCTGGAAGGATCCCACCAATCTCATTAAGCACAAAATTCAATACCATAGGAGAACTGCAATACAAAAATTCACATGCTTCCTTAGCTTTTGAAAGAGCTACTGTCTGATTTGCAGCAGTAACCGAAGGAACCACAGGAATTTCTCCCCACCCAACACACCCATTACTGAGCTCAACCCTAATAGCCACATTCTCAACCTTTTCAAGACTCAATGAAGTTCCTATATTAAATGGTGTATTTAATTGCACATTTAATGGCCCCCCCTCTGCTCTCTGTACATTAACCCAAAAAGTCTCTGTCAAGTTCTTGAACCCAAAATTGGTTCTTTCAGTAGTAGAGGATACTATTGACTGTGTCATTAGCTTACTGCCATTAGAACTGGCAATGACACAAATCTTGCTAATATTGTGGTTATTATGCAAGTAATTCCTTGATACCCTTTTCAAATTAGAAGATGAAAAGAAGATTGAAGTTGTTGGGCAAAACAATGTTGACTCAATTGTAGCCATTGATAAGAAAAAGAAAAGGAGAATGAGCCCTTCTTCTCAGTAATTAAGTTGATTTATAGCAAGTGCTTAGTGTGGGGGAAAAAAAAAAAAAAAAAGAGATGATTTTTTTACATTTTTTTTTGTTAAATTTGACTCTGATGAGAAGGTGAACATGACATCTTTCAGTCTTAAATGCAACTCCAATTTGAACTAGGAACTAGTTTTTTTTTTTTTTTTTTAACTCAAATTAAGCTTTATTCAAATTAAGTTTTGATAAAAAAAATAGAGACATTAAAGAAAGTTGGAGGAGTTATTTTGATAAATTTTTTAAAAATGGTTAAGTTAGTAATATAAATTGTTCGTAAACTATATTACTATAAAAAAGAATGTGATTTTCACTAAAAAAATTAAATTTTCAGAGGTTAATAAAATTTTGAAGATAATGAAAATTATAAAATTTTATGGTTTCCTTGGAATACTTATTCTAATATTAAAGTATCTTAATGATGTAGGAGTAGCTAAATTAATAATGGAGTATTTGGATATCTAATTACAAAATTTAATTGTCGTTTAAAAATACACGCGTCGGCAATTGAGAAATTATTAAGTATTTGGATAAATATCAATTGTCAATTTGTTTTTTTCAAATCGGCAAAATCTGGTAGCATATAAAAGTTGTGATTGCCTATTAGAGATTAGAGATTTTACTAACTAAAAAAAGTATTTTTATTTCAAATCGTCAATCGCCCATCTAAATACCCCTAAATTGTTTAATAAAATTTTAGCTCAATGAAAAATATTGAGAAAAAATATTTTAATATCCATTTTTTAAAATAAGAAAAATATTAAAAGTTATTCAAATTATAAGAAAATTAAACTCATAAGTTATATTTTGAAATTGTGAGTGTTAGACAATAAAGGGATAAACATGTATCGAAATGAGTATTGTTGAAATGAAAATGTTAAAATAAATGTATGGTCATATTAATACATATAAGATATATAATAAAAATATTAGAGATAATGTTAGAGACGTATATAAGATGAGAGAATAGAAATTAAGATATTTAGTTACATGAAGTAGAGACATATGGAGATTTTAGTTGTAAATATTGAGCACATAAACTAAGAGAAAGAAAAAAAAAAGTATATATAAATTATTAGAGGAGATGAATACAATATATTTTAGAGGTATTATAATTATTAAAATATATTATTCAAAATAGTTAAGAGTGAAAATAAAAAGTTTATATAATTGATTCTAAATAATTTTAAAATTAAAATTAAATTAAATTGAATTGAGTTATAACTTAGACTAAGTTTGATCTTATAATTTTATAATTTTACAATGAAAATGAGACAAGATTTATTGGCAAAAATAAAAAATATATATTTTATAATCGTCGTACTTGTTAATTAATTAATGTTATCTTAGAAGTCTACTATTGGTTAAGGCGTTGATTAAGAAGAGCATATACGATTTTTCCTATAAAAAAAAAAAAGAGCATATACGATATTAAGCGTCTCTTGGGAGCTTGGTAGAGGCAAAATCATTGTTTTATCTGGCTTTTTACTATATTGCATTGCATTGCTTGATTATTTAACGTTATAGTCTATGGACATGTTTGTCTCAGGAGGAGCCATCAAAGGGTTTGTTTTTATTTCTTCAATAATTACTCTCCATTAATTGTTTCTTCTTTTATGTTATCTTTCAGAATATAACGAGCATATCTTCTGTTTTTAGATAAAATATCATTATTTTAATGTAATTGCGCTTTATCGTGTAGCAGTTGTCTTATTAATACTAATAAAATAATAAATTACTTTGTTTCAGTTTTCTCTTTTCTTTTTGACATCGTCTTTTTTGAATTATTAATGTCACAAGTGGATTGATTTGCTATTCATTTTGTTTATTCACGTCAAATTTTTAAGGTTAAATCAAACACCACCATAACGATTCAATGTCTATAACTATCTTTTTAATTAACTCAATTTATTTGATAAAATAAAAAAATATGTTTACTATCCCCCAATGGTTGATTCTGAAAGTGTTTTTTCTTTCCCTATGATATTATATTCTAGCTATCTTATTATTCCTATTAAAAGTTCTTATTTAAATAAATTTGTATGTGATATCTTTATTTTATTTGTAATTCTTTAAAAAAAAATATATGAGTAGCATTTACCTATAAATTAACCTATACTAGTATTTATTATATACTCGCAGAAGGAAGCATATTCCCAAATCCATTTACCCATGTGCATAATGCTAGTAATTAAGTCTTCATTTGTCGGTAATACCGAACAAATACATAGAAAACGACATTCCATCAAGTGAGAAGGGACTACAGAGAATTGTATGTAGATAATATTGGAAACGAATACATGTCAATTTCCTTCCATTTCCTTTCTTTTCATCCTGCTTCCTTCATAACCAAACATAGAGTAAGTACCAGGGTCACAGTTCCGTTTAACAAGACATCACTCGTTAGGAAACACAGAGTAAGCCTCAGGCACATAGTTCCCTTTGAAAAGACACAACTCGTTAGGCCAGATATTCAACTTCAAGTGAATTCAGAAATTCGACTTCTAACCTTGACACTGGACAGCTAACAAACAGAACATTTTTTTTTAAATTCCAAACTTCAACAACATTGGCATCTGAACATCCACCATCTCCTTCAATAAAATTCCTAACAATATCCTGCACTTAGTTGCAAACTCATTTTTAAAGATGTTATGCAAATCAGAGTAAATATATTAACAAATAAGAAATTTGATAATGCAAGTGAATCAATACAAGAACCCTACAAAGACTGATTTCAATGCTGCTTTTAATCAAAGCAGATAAGTAGGATTGACAAAAACTAGAAAAATATTGCATCCTATGATGCAACTAATTAAAAGATTTTCAATTCAATAACAATCTATTTTCAACTTTGATTTTCCCCCTATACAATAAAATTTTAAAAAAATAAATAGAAAGAATGAAGAAAAACAAAAGGTTCTCTCGTGTTGATTTCACAACTCGCATTTCATACATTAGGAATAAAATCAAACACGTAGGAGAACATAACAAAGATAATTTCACTGCATCATTTACTGTAATTAACTATAAAATTATTGATTTTGCTGTGTTTCTTCTAGGCCCTTTGTTTTACCCCGAAGCATTTCTGTGAAATTACCCCTCATGATACGCCTGAATCTTGTGTCTTCTGCTTGTGGAAGCCCTGCAGCCTTTGGGGACTCAGGTTGTGGTGGCTGAGGGTCTGCAACTTCTTTCTTCCCCAACAGCCCACCTTCTCCAAAGAAACTGCTTACAGATGATGCTATCCCAAGATGAGCGCCCATCACTTTACTGATGGCCTCAAAAGTTCCACCTGATCTTTCCTTCATTATTATTTCAAGAGCTTCTTTGTGTGCTGGATCTAATGCATCTGGATCTTTTAGCAGGTTTTGTATGGCAGGTAGTAGGTATTCCCTAACACTATTTGCAGAAATATCTGCAGCAAGCATATATGAGATTAAGTATAATATGACATTTGTTTGTGGATACCAATCATGTTGATGTTTCAATGAAATTTATTAAAGTCCATGGGTTCTTATACATGTGAACTTATAAATGGTCAAGTGTTAGAATTCATTTACACAAAACCAATTATTTTATACTAGTTTTAACACCCACTCACTTATAAGTTCTTTATATATTTACTTTTCTCAACACCCCCCCCTCAAGTACAACCGGACTTAACCTGTGGCCCAATATCAACAAGCCCATTGACACTTGCTCACAAATGGACTAGTTGGTATCTCTTCTTCGATTTCGCTCCAACTGGCATCATCACCAGTCCAACAACGAGAATTTGAACATGGGTCCTAAGATCTAACCCGATTAGACATGAAACTCTGATACCATATTAAAGTTCATGGGCTCATATACATGTAGGTTTATAAGTAGGCAGGTACTCGAACCCATTTACACAAAATCAATTGGCTTATGTTAGGTCCAACACCCACTCACTTGTAAATTCTTTATATATTTTATCATTATTCAATATGAGATACTTTTCCCAACAAAAGTCATCCACCAAGTAGTCAAAAGTAGCAAATCTAGCAAAACAATGAGATTGTTTGAGGTACAAGAGAACAATAGAGTGTCTTCAAACCTGCAGCATCCAAGGCACGGATTGATTCGCAGAATGCATTAGCTCTCTCACGGCGATGCATGACATCACTTGCAGAAGCTGGTGTGGCTGTAAATTGAAAAATCTTAGATAAAAGATGTATGGAGTGTTAAGGTAACAATGGCATGATGTATTTAAAACTAGAACCAAAAGAATTGTGTAATGAATAAAAAAATAAAACAAAATTCTCTCATTGAGTAAACAGTGCCAAAATTAATTATCCAACATGTTTAGGATATAATCTCTAAGTCTCTCTGTTGTGTGAGGTATTGCTACCAGTAATCCACGGACAACAGCAACAGTAGCTTCATGGGACCCATCTTCAAGAAAAGCATCCATTTGAACACGTATTTTATCAACAATCTGAAACATGACAAATATAACGAGTGAAACATATATACTGGTCCCTCAATATTGCCAATATAGCTTCCAGGGAAAACCAATTATACCATGTCATTTTTGAAATGTTGTGCCGCAGCTCCAAATGCATCTATGCTGGCATACTTCACATTCAGATTTTGATCGGAGCCAAGTGTAACTAGGGCAGGCAAAATATGGGTAGAAGCAACTTTTGCATCAATGTATGGCACCTGTTAAATTAATGTTGTGGAAATTTCAAAATAGTCACGAGCAGTTGAAATTTCAAAATAATATCTGAAACAAAATGTTGGACTAGCTTCAAATGATGACTTAAGAATAACTCACTATGACTTTCAACAGATAGGCGGCATTTATTTTCATATCTACATGGGTGCTAACAACCATTTCCCACAAAATACTGAATATCAAACTATGGTGCTGTTGAATAGTGCTGCATCATGGAAGAAATCTATGTATTAGTCATGTATAACTCAGACACTGGCAGATAAAGGCTGGCAGATAAAGGCACTGAGTCATCTACAAACCAAAGAAAGCGGACAGCATCAATCATCTCAACATTGTGTTTTATTGACTGATTCTCTTTCTGAGTGCCTTCAACTAGCAACTTTCTCAAGTAGCCTGCTAATTGTTCTTGCTTGCAGGGAGCACCAAGAACACCTGCCAAGAGGAGTGGGAGAACACACATTGTAGCAAGCCTCTCAGCCACAGCAGTTTTTGGCCTCAAACCTGGAATAGAGCAATGATTAAGTAAAAATAATAATGTGAAAGAAACTCAAAAAATGTATGATTCATACCTTCGATTCTTGAATTAATGGTAGATGGAAAAAATGTAAGATCAGCATTATCCCCAACTGCTACCAAGAACACAGGCATCATTATATGTACCAGATAAGGATCCCCAAAGAGTTTGCTAACAGCCAACAAAAACTGCAAATTTTCTAAATTAGCAATGGAGCACTATCCTCAATATACAGGAACAAAATAAATTATCATAAACTCATTCAAAGCAGGCTGGTTACTTTTGTAGTTTTGTTTCTTAGATGGTCTTCTTTCTGAGGCAACATGCAAGCCAGCTGTATCAAATCTGGAAAGCAATCAACATGCATCCACTCAAATGCCGGCCAGTCAACCTGTCCCCTAGTTAGACAATAAAATCTATCAGAAGCAATGTACGACCATCACCAAGCTTTCAGCATTGAAACCAATATTTAGAAGTTATTTTCACCAGGAAACAAAAGAGCAATAAGAGAAACAAATGTCTAGAGCTTACTTTGAATATAATTCAAGTAACAATAATGAGAACAATCCATTCTTCGACTCTGGTACTGAAGAAAAAGGACAAGTCTCAACTGCCTTCTGGTGCACAAAGGGAAGCAACTCCGTCAGCATTCTCAAAAGGACATCAATATTCCATCGCTCTCGTTCCCCGAGGACACGTAAATGTGACTCCACAGAGCCTTCAACCCCCGAAAGAGGCGGACAACGCTGAGATAGTAGAGGGATAACATTAAAATAGCATATCACAAACCAGGCACTGAAGTGTACAAACAAGAAATAAATTATAAGAAAGAAGCATACCTGAGCAGACCCCAAGATATGGGAAAGTAAGACTCTTAATATGTGTTCCAATTTGTTCCCCCATTTTATTAATGCAGGGAGTAGCTCCTTAACTGCAGTTTCCACCACCACTCCAGACGGATCACAGACCAACTGGAACATCATCTCCTCAACCTATCACAAATAGATTTAGGCATTGGAGGAACTTTATACTGTCAGAGATATTTAATTTTCATATACGCATTATAGAAATTTTTCTTTTTTTCTCATTTTTTTCATTTCATCTAAGTCATCATATCATGACAAGGGGAAAAGGCTCCATTCCCTAGACCATGTTCTGTCAACCTGTTCTAGAGCTTACATTGTAGCCAATTCTGTCAAATCAGTATTCTTCTCCATGATTGCCTCGAAGCATATTTAGTGAGGCTGACCTTGATATATTTGTCCACATTTGGGAAGAGTGGAAGCAGCAAAGCTAGATTACGTGCAGCAGACTCTCGAACAACAGTTGCAGAATCTTCTATCAGTTGTTGCACAATGGACAAAATTAGAGAATCACGGATCTCAGGCCGGACAAAATCTGCAAGCTCTCCACAGGATTGG